>JAJOOS010001607.1:0-42218 GCA_029582725.1 Solanum chiquidenum | reverse complement strand
AAAGTAAAAAATATGCCTCATATTTGTTTTAAGATTATATATAAGACGTCTAAAAATGACTGCGCATATGAATGATAATATGTGCATTAAAAATATCTTAAGATGTCGTATTAAAATTTGAACACTAAGTTATAAGACTACTTATTATCGAACATATGAATATGTAAATAATTTCTTTCAATGAAAATGTAATAAATATATAGTTTAGAAAAAAATGGATAAATGATACTAAAGTATGATCATATTTACAGTAACACATTCATACATTATGGAGGACCTCTTGGGCATTTATCGAGTGAGAGAAAAAAAAAATTAACTCATTGTTATTTCATTTGTAAATGCATGTTGATTTAAAGGTAAAAACAAAGGAGTTTGGACGTTATCACTCATTTGAACTCTTTCAACCAGTGGATTCAAAAACATTTTTGGCGAGATTATAGAGTTGAGTCTCAATGGGGAGGGGGTCGTAGAATTTGGGGCGTAAGCTCCTAAACGTAAAAACGTAAGCCCTAAACGTAAAAACATATGCCCTGGACATTAATTTTTTAATTTTTTTTTAGAACTTTTTTTTCTTTTAATATTTTTTTTATCGGTTTAATGATATTTCTCAAATAGTAATTATAATACATTTTTTCTTTATTATTTATTTATTTCTCAAATAAAAATCATAATATTGTTTTCTATATATTATAGTTTATTTATTAAAATTTATTTGTAAATTCATTGAAAGTTTTACTTTTGCTTATTTTCTTTGTAATAAAATTATAAAAATTAATATGCATGATATTACGCCCCGTATATCTGTGGGCCTTACGCGTTGTGTCTCGGAGTTTACGCCTCTCCCCTAACAACATAAAACGTCTCACCTCACGCCCCCATCTTTTAGCAAACTGCTTCCAACAAAGTAAAAATAGTGACCCTTCATTCACACTTCAATTGAAATTTAATCTCATAAATCGTTATATTCTTTCATAATCGAATTTTGGCTTGTGTCACACTGGATAAATGTAAAAGGATGCTCTTAAAAAAATATGCAAGGGGATACTAGGTCCTCCATAATGTATGAATGTGTTACTGTAAATATGATCATACTTTAGTATCATTTATCCATTTTTTTCTAAACTATATATTTATTACATTTTCATTGAAAGAAATTTTTTACATATTCATATGTTCGATAATAAGTAGTCTTATAACTTAGTGTTCAAATTTTAATACGACATCTTAAGATATTTTTAATGCACATATTATCATTCATATGCGCAGTCATTTTTAGACGTCTTATATATAATCTTAAAACAAATATGAGGCATATTTTTTACTTTTATTCTATTTTTTAAATTAAAAAACTCTGTTTAACCATTAATTCTATAATAGTAAATAATATCATATCGACAAAATATATCTTGAGACCTATCCTTTTTTGGCATTAATGTAGGACTTACCTTAAAAAAGGAAAATCAACATAAAAAGTTTTTCAAGAAAGCACCTTATAGTCGGAGGAATTTTACAAAAGCTTACCTCAATAACATTAACTTTTTATTCTTGGGATGTGATAAGGATATGGGAAATTTCATTAATGATGCATTTTCATCACCATCCACTTTGTATTGCTTATACATATTCAAGTAGCAAATTTGAAAAAAATAATTAATTAGATCTTTCGTAAATTAAAAACTTGTATGAAGTGATGAAGAAAGTTTCTGAAAAGATGTAAATTACCCGCTTACGAAAATACATACATACATTTACACTACTATTATTTAAAAATCTATAATTAGTAAGCATGCATTATGCGTTACAACTACTAAATTACAATATGTAGAAACAAAGCAAAAAAAAGAGCGCTATTGCATACACAATAGTTTGATACAATATAGTATTATTACATTTTCCGGGTATATGAAACTAAATATTAGGCATACATGTGATATATATATATATATTAAGATGAGCATGATTTAGAGATATGTCTGAGTCCTGGACTTCTATATACTCTTAATATAGCAGTAGAGAAAGCAGCGACACTAGTTTAGGAGACTGTTGCACAAGCACCAACTTTATCAGATATGATCACTCAGGTTATCTATGGGTTGAGCATATTGGTGGTGTGGATCCGTAGATAGATGAGGTTTACGAGACATGGATATTTTTTAGGCCGCTGATGATTGGAGATGAGCATGATTTTTTCTAGAGGTTCACTAAGGTGAAGCCTCTGTGGTTCTATACTACTAAGTATAAGGATACTTAGGAGTTCAATAATATATTATCTTAACTATTTATAATTCATATCTTAATACATAATCTTAATATTGAGGTGATAATTTAAAGAATTTTATTGCACATATTATCATTAGATATGCATTAAGACTTAGACATTTTAAAATCTTAAAAAGACAAATGAAGCCTTAGACTAGTGAGATAACTTAATCTTTCTTCCATAAGAGAACTAACATTAAAAAAGTTATTCCAAAATGCATCAAAAGATTTCCCTAAATGTCTTAAAAGGAACAAAATTAAGCACCTTAAAACATTCATGCTAAACAATGAAGGAAAGTTTAAAAGCTTACCTCTAAAACATAACCTTGAGGTGCGATACAAGATATTGGAACCGTCGTTATTGCATCTCCACAATTTACTTTTTGTTGCTTATCCATATTCTAGTAGAAAATATATAACACATAGTAATTCAATGTTTGTTCAATTTTTAACAATATGATTATGCTAATTTAATATCTTCTATTCTAATGTTTTCAGCTGGTATAAAAGGCTCAGAATACAAGGTAACTACTAACAAATGGACATTTCCTGAATACAAGGTCACTACTAATGTTGTTAAGTAGACTACTATTCTCCCTCAAGCTCTCATGCAAACACCTAGTCTCTAAAAAAATTAAATCAAATAGATAATATACAATTATAATTACTATCAGAAACATAACCCTAACTCTCAGCCCTCATTTAGACTTAACATTCACCATTCACGTGATCCACAACTCTACAACAAGTTATAGCTGAATCATCAAAGCCTTCAAATAACCCAAACATCTAAGGATCCCTCAAACATTACTACGGCATTTAGTATGCACCCCAGTCTATAAAACAACTACCCAAGCATTTAAATACACCCACCCAACAACTCAAGGACCAACATATGATAAATATAACACAATAAATAAGCCCGGTGTGCTCACAAAACAAAAACTTAACAATCATGTCAATAAGAAGTAAACTTGGTTCACTCATGGAATGGGGACACAAACTATTGGTGCACTTTACGTGGTACCCATGTCAATAGTTTCTATGTACCGGTGTGGTACCCGCACCAATAATATATGGATATCCCCATACTAGGCATGGTACTCGAGCAAATTGTTAGTATATACCAAGCATGGTATCTTATCCAACCATGGGAATATCTTGTACTAGGAGTGGTGCTCGAGCCAACCATCAATCATACATCATAATCACAATGAATAAGAAAAATATACTTGTACACCAAAGTAATCATATTCATTGCAAACGAATGAAAATATTTATTAATCAAATGATGTTCATTCCTTTTCCAAAATCATATACCATGCATGCAATACCAACGATGCTTTTGACAAGCACATATCACATAAACGAAAAAATAAATAGCCATCACCTACCCAAAAAAAACATTTCCCAGATGATTCCCCATTGACAGTCTTATTAACCATAGTCATCTATTATCATATATCACCCACCATTCATCATCAGATCAACATTAACCAAGTAAATCAATCATCAACCTAAACTATAACTACCTGCAAATTCCAACATCTAGACTCTATGAGATCCTTCCTATCACAAATCACCATCCTTGAATCAATAATTCTATTCAAGGAAAGTTAAGAGTCAAGTGAAGAGAAGTCAAGAGTCAAGTTAAGAGAAATTCATAAATTTTCCAAAAGTCTTTCACAAATGTTTTAACTTTGTTTTAAGACTTATGCATTGAGTTGAGTAAAGAGTAAGAGTAGGAGTTCATTTCTTCAAAGATTATACGGGAACTAAGTATCCCCAAGAGTTAAAATATTTTTACATTTGAGCAAGAAAGGAAACACTGATTTCCAAGAGACCTTTTAAGCTAAGTTTTGAGTAATTATCTCAAACCAAAGGAAGAAGTTTTGTTTTAAAAACATATGAGCTAAGTATATTTTGGGAGTACTATTGAGCTCCAATATGGGGAGGCGAGTTCATAATAACTCAAGTCTCCATAAACCATGTAGCCATCATGGGTAGTAAAGGATCATACTTTTTTTATGACTCCTAAAGTGCTTTTTTTAACATAGACTAGTGGATCCACTTAGTTAAGGTGTTCTATATGAAGGCAAAGTATAGGAAGGTTCTGGCAGCGTGGGTAAGACATTGTATCACCACTTATTCTCATAGTGGTGGTTGTCGGTTAGAGAAACTCCCGCAAAAACTATATTACTTTATTATATAAGTAAGTTGAGTTGTTATTGCATTTCTTTAACAAACTGAGTTGTTTTCTATAGTTTTAAGAGCTTTATATATATTGCATGTGTATTGTTGTTTTATATTAAGTTAAGTTATTCAAGATTTGAGTAAAGTCAAGGTAAGTGTTCCTTTCAGATTCTTTTCAAGCTTATGTTATATTTAGCATTCCACTCGCATACTCGTACATTCAATGTACTGATGCCAGTTAGCCTACATCGTCTTATGATGCAGACACAGGTAACCAGGATCAGCATCCAGCACCTCATTGATCAGGTTGAGGACTCAAAGTCAATTGGTGAGCCTCCTTGCTTTCCGGAGGGTCCTCTTCATAATTGTTTAGCTTTTCAGTTGTTAGGATGATCGAGGGTCCTGTCCCGACATACCTCTTTGTTTTAGAGGCTTCATAGACAGTTAGTAGTCAGTTGTCTTTACATTATCATTTCATATGTTAAGACTTGATTTGCCACTTTGGCCAAGTTTAATGTTTGACTTTTAAACGTTCTAAGTATTTTATTAAAATAGTTGAGTAGAGATGCATTGAATCCTTGTATTATGATTTTAAGTCTTTCGCTAAGTAAGTAAGCCAGGCCAAGGGTTCGCTTGGGGCCAACAATGGTTCTCGAGTGCCAACCACATCCGGGGTATAGGCTCGGGGTGTGACAAACTTGGTATCAGAGCCTAGAGTTCAAGAGTCCTAGGGAGTCTATGAAGTTGTGTCTGTAGAGTCCTAGTTATCGGTGTGAAGAGTGCTACATCTATAATTAGGAGGCTGCAACACTTAAGAAATTACCTCACTTCTTTCACACTCATTTCGTGCGTTAGAGTTTGATATCTAAAAAGTTTCTTCTAATTCGTGCTTGTTCGTATGTTTCAGTTAATCATGCCCCCACAAAGAGCTGTAAGAAGTCTTCCTCCTAGGCGTAATGTTGAGGAGCACGGGGTACATGATGCACCTGAAGTGCAACCCCAAGGAGAAGTTACCAATTATGAGTTCAGGGAAGCGATTTGAATGTTAACCTAAGTTGTGACTAACTAGGTTGAGCAATAGAGATGAGCTAGGTAGGAAGTGGATGATACTTCGAGGATTCGTTAGTTCTTTAGGATGAATCCTCCAAGTTTCACTGTTTTAAGCACTATTGAGGATCCAAATTACTTTATTAAGGAGCTGCAAAAGGTGTTTGAGCTCATGCACATTGCCGATGTTGAGCGAGTTGAACTAGCTGCATATCAAATGAAGAATGTTGCTAGGACTTGGTTTGACCAGTGGAAGAAGGGTAGAGCTGAGGGAGCACCACCTGCGAGTTGGGCTTATTTTGAGGATGCCTTCGGGGGCATTTCTTTCCCCAAGAATTGAAAGAGGCTAAGGTACGAGAATTCCTCACACTTAAGCAAGATTTTTTGAGGGTTTATGAGTATGGGTTGAAGTTCACCCAACTATCCTGTTATGCTCTAGAGATGGTTGCGGACATAAGGAGTAGAATGAATTTGTTTGTTGCTGGGTTGTTGAGTAAGGAATGTAAGGTTGAAATTCTAATAGGTGACACGGATATAGCAAGGTTGATGGCCTATGTGCAGCAGGTTGAGGAAGAGAAGTTGAGGGATAGGGAGGAATTCAGAAATAAGAAGGCTAAGACGTGAGGGAATAAGTTCGGGGAGCAAAGAAATAATGCGAACTGGTCTTCTTCTCAGCAAAAGCAAAAGTGACCTTCTCCATCATTGTCACGACCCAAGGGTACCCCCTAGACGTAACACGGCGTACTTAACCACGAAAGGGTCGCATACAAGCCCTTAGCGTATCCTGAACATAAGATAAATATGAAATACGGGAAAATTTAAAACTTTTACAATCGAAGTCATATCTCATAAAAACAACAAACGGAAGTCTTTACTAGAACCTTTTGTCTCAAACCATCTATTTCAAATTCATGAATAAAAGTCTTGGGACGCAGCCCATACAAAGTCTAACAATCATAAAGAAATGACATAAGGGAATTATAGGTTCGTCCTCGAAGCTATGAGGACTCACCAACTCTTGAACTCTTCTTGATCCTTGGAAACCTAGCCTTCAAAGCAACTCAATCTCCTCAACCCTACATTTGGTTAGAATGTAGGCAATATGTGTTAGTAGAAAATTTACCAAGTATGAAAGTTAGCACAACATAATTCCATCTCAAATGGTTAGTCAACATAAAACATACGCATAAGATATAATAACATAGTCAAAACATAATCATCATTGTCATAGAATGGTCTCCAACATAAGCATCATATAAACATGAGTCAACATAAGACATAGTTAATGAACATAGGATATAAGTCATAATCATATAAGCATAAGTGAACCTTTGTCATCCATACCATAATAGCACCATTCTCAAGTAACCTCAAAAGCATACAAGTGCAAAGAAACAATAGCATCCCATAATACTACCCAAGACAAGTATCCCTTTTTGGTTATCTTAGTCATAGTCTACATACATGGTCTAAGTCTTTAAGCTTTTCTACCATAAGGTAACCATAATACCAAGTAACCTCAAAGCACACTTGTGCAATGTATGAAAGGCATCCCATACTACCCTTCACACTAAGAATAACCTTGAAGTCATCATAGTCATATTTACCCTACTTTGGTCTCATTCTTAATTTATCTCATCAGGACAAAGGGAACTATCACCTTAGTAAATCATATCATGTTAAGGAGGAAACTATAGCACAACCCTATCTAAAAATACATCATTTAAGAGCAAACATCTCATGGGTCACCTTAAGGCAAGTTTGTGCCATGCATGAACAAGACCCCATAATCCTACCCATGCTAAGCTAGACACTTAGGTTCATCATTCATGTTCATCATCTCTTAACATCATACAGACAAGGGTAATCACCTCTTAGTCATGCATGAAGTGGAGAGGTATCTAGACCTACAATCCCAAACTAGTCATACTCATGTTTATAAATGCAAGGGGGAAGTCACCTCAAGGGATAAATGTTTAGTTCATCATAAAGGACAAGGGAAGTTCCCTCAAGCCACACACATATCAAGGAATCATAAAATCATAGGTATTCGCCTCCATGTTCAATTTTAGGTGATACAGGTATTCGCCTCCATATCAATTTTATTGTGTAATGTAGGTATTCGCCTCCACATCCCTCATAAGGATCATAGGTAATCGCCTCCAAGACCAACATAAAGGCTAATGGGTAATCACCTCTTGCCTTGGGAGGCACACATACAGAAGGGTAATTCACCTCGCACTCCCCCTTACTTAATCAATTAGGAGAAAGGGAACTCACCATATATTCCTAGCATGCAAAGGTCATTTAGGGGAATCACCACAAGCCTCATCACATTTAATAGTCCTAAGACTTAGATTCATTTTAGGTGAGCAAACCTTTCAACCTATAATCATTCTATGTGATAGAACCCTTAATGTCATATCATACTCATACCTAAAACCATATCTAGAATTATACATTAGACATTGGTATTATCATGACTCAAGTGAACCTATCACTTCACATATTCAAGCATTTATTAGGTAGGTTAGGGAAGTGTAGGCGTTTCACCAAAATCCAACCTATTAGACTTCTATTCTCTTTTAGACTTTACTCTCACAGCCTTAGCATGTCTAGATCATCACATTGCCTTTACTCTCAAAAACCTAGTGATCAACATTCATGACTACAAGCCTTATACTCAAAGCTTTCCATCTTGATCTTATCATTATACCTAGATTTCAAGGTATTTCAATCACATACTTCATTACTAGGTGATTCTAGTCATAATTCATAGTCATAGGCAATTCTAAGCATAATTCATCATAAAGTCCCAAATTCAGTCATTACTATTCATGATCTATCATGCATTCATAATTCTAGTTCAATTCATGATTTCATATTTCTATCCTTGAATAAGTTTTATACATGATGACAATCCTAGAAGATCTATCAAGAATCATCAATTTCATCTTTACAAGTGAAGATCAATCATACACAATAGATTCTAGTTCAATTCATGATTAAATAATCCTAACTTTGATCAATTACTACACATAACATTGAATTAGCAAGATCACCTAAGAACCTTAGACATTGCCTTTAATGGCATAAACCCACAATTATCACATTAATCAATTTAGATTAGGGTTCATCATAGAAATCACATGAATTCATCATATTATCATTAAACAAGTTTAAATCAATCATAAGTAGGTGATATCCACTAGATTGCAATCATACCCAAGCCCTACCCATAATGTAAGAACAACCCTAGCTACAATTGGGTTTTTGATCCACAATTGGGGGATTACTAAGGGGGATCTATGGGTGGAAGAACCCATAGATGAATAAACTTCACATACCTTAAATAAAAGCCCCAAACAAATCTTTAATCAATGGTTAAAATCTCCCTAAGCCACTGCCCTCTTCTCTTCTCCTCTTCCTCTTCTTCTTGTATTCTAGAGAGATGATTTTTGGAGAGAGGTTTGGGGTCTTTAGATGAATGAGTTAAAGTGATTAGTTTAGGGGTCTATTAGGATTATATAGGAAGTTAAATAACCTATTAACTGACCTATATTAACTCCTAATTAATAACTAACTTAACCCCTAAACACTCAACTAACAGTAAAAGCTGAAAAACTATCTTGACTCACGCCCTGTCATCCATGGACTATGGATAGGACTAGTGTCCGTGGTTTGGACCTGAGGCTCATATTTTGCAAGCCAACTCAGGCCTGACCTACGCCCATGACCTACGGGGCGTAGGTTGATCTACTGGGCGTGAATTGCAACCGTAGTTCACAAAAATCAGCTTTTGTGGACTAGTTTGGGGGCTGTTTTGGGGTCCTCCTCAAGGAACGCTTGGGTGGTCCTTGGGGAGTCGTACCCGGACTTTTAACCCCTAAAATTCCTATTCTAAGTACGGGAATAATTTCTTGTGGTTTTAACCCTCGTACAACACTCAAAAAGGTCTTAGAACTCACTAGTTCAACTCACTAAATTCTGAGGTGTTACATTATCCCCCACTTGGGAACATTCTTCCTCGAATGACACTTTCAACACTTCTTAAAGTCTTAAATCTAACTTATCAGCCCATTATGCATGCAGTACATCTAGTATGCACACAACCAAGGAAAAACTTTAATCCAAAACCAAACTCACTCAATGTAACTCAAGGGAGTAGGGACAATTTCTACCAACCCAAACATGCATCAATTCTATATCTACTCTTCTTAAAGGAGGAACGACCATCTCCTAGCTAAGACATGCTCATCACATACTCATGGAGCCTAAATGCACATTACTTCTCAAAAGCATCCATTCATTAAGGAAATCTTTCAACTCTAACTAGGGCATGCTCATACTCAACTTATGAAGTCTATATACAAGTCTACAGATGCACTACAACATAAGGGAAAGAACAATGCATATAAGCCATCCTAACAAGACCTAGGCATTTTCATGAACATGCATAAATCATGGCAACACATAAAGCACACAATAACCCTACTAGATAGGCACACTATCCCCCACTTGGGAGTAAGCCTACACAAACTTCTAAACATCATATATGCTAAAATAACTTCAAAATCCAACATAACAAGTCATAAAAGACAAGAAATCTAGAAAAGTTTCTAAAGCATAAAACACATGCCGGAAGGGACATGAGGAGATCACTCTTGATCTTCCCTAGATTGGAGAGTTTAAGATATATTCTTCTTTGGAGCCTTTCCTCCCAAACCAAGTGGACCAGAGGAAGGGTAGGTTTGGGACCTACGACGACTATCCTCTTCATTTCTAGAAATCTTAGGACAATGTCTTATCTTGTGGCCCAACTCACCACAACCAAAACAAACATTAGAGCCAGCTAGGCATTCACCATCATGCCTCCTATCCCACTTACTATATCCCAATAATAGAATCTTACTACCATCATCTTGAGATATGGTGTTAGACACCCTCTTTTGGTTGGAAAGTTTTTGTTGGGTTCTAGGTTGATCATATCCCTCGGAGCTAGAATTGGAGAAATCTCCATCATCGGCTCTAGCTCTCTTAACTTCCTATTTTTCTTCCTAAGTTTTGCCTCCTCAACTTGCTGAGCATAAACCATTAGACGTGAGATGTCCACATTATCATATAGTATTGCCACACGACACTCTTCCTCAATCAACTCGGACACTCCGGTCACAAATCGATTCATCTCATCTCTCGGATTTGCCACCAAAGATGGAGCATATTTGAACAACTTAGTGAATTTCAAAGAATATTCTTGGACACTCATACCTCCTTGACGAAGGTTGATAAATTCCTCAACCTTTGCTTCCCTCTTCTCCCTTGGAAAGAACCTACCAAGGAATGCTTTCTTGAATACTTCCCAACTTATGGGACCCGCCCTTATAGGCCTATTTTCCTTCCATTGAGCATACCACACTTGGGCCACATCTTTCAATTGATACCCAGCTAATTTGGCTTTCTCAATAGAAGTGACCCCCATAGCCTCAACTATCTTATTGACCTCCTCCACAAACTCTTGTAGGTCTTCATTCACTTTCGAACCCAAAAAAATAGGAGGGTTCATCCTAGTAAAATTTCTCAACCTTGAGGCCATGGTACTCTTATTAGGGTTTACCCGAGGCCCAACTTCTTGGTTGGCTTGGGCCGTTATGGCTTAGGCTTAAGTGGTGACAGCTTGAGTTTGTGCCGTCATGAGTTGAGTCAAAGTTTTGAGAGTCACCCTTATTTCTACATTAGACATAGACCCCTCATCATTAGGAACTTGAGGAGGAACTTGGAGAGGAACCTCTTGCTCCTCATCATCTCCCTCATCTCTCCTAGCATTAGCCCTTATATTAGCCATACCCTGAAAAACCATAGGGAATGGATTAGAAAAAGAGCCTACTAAAGCCAAACTTTATGGCACGACTTAGAGAATGAAGAAGCGAGATTTCCTAAACATCCAATAGCCCTCTATTCATAAAATGTGTCACGACTCACACCCATGAACAATACACTACTAGACGTAACACAGCGCATTTGACCACGAAGGGGTCGCATACAAGCCCTTAGCATATCCTGAACATAAGATAAATAGGAAATACGAGAAAATTTAAAACTTTTACAATCGAAATCATATCTCATAAAAACAACAAGCGGAAGTCTTTACTAAAACCTTTGTCTCAAACAATCTATTTTGAATTCATGAATAAAAGTCTTGGGACGCAACCCATACAAAGTCTAACAATCATAAAGAAATGACATAAGGGAAATATAGGTTCGTCCTCGAAGCTATGCGGACTCACCAACCCTTAACCTCTTCTTGATCCTTGGAAACATAGCCTTCAAAGCAACTCAATCTCCTCAACCATGCATTTGGTTAGAATGTAGGCAATATGTATTAGTACAAAATGTACCAAGTATGAAAGCTAGAACAGCATAAGAGCATCTCAAATGGTTAGTCAACATAAGACATAAGCATAAGAAATAATAGCATAGTCATATCATAATCATCATAGTCATGGCCTGGTCTCCAACATAAGCATCATATAAACATAAGTCAACATATGACATAGTTAATGAATATAGACAATAAGTCATAATCATATAAGTATGAGTGAACCTTGGTCATCCATACCATAATAGCATACAAGTGCAAAGAAACAATAGCATCCCATAATACTACCCAACTAAGTATCCATTTTTGGTTATCTTAGTCATAGTCTATATACATGGTCTAAGTCTTTAAGTTTTTCTACCATAAGGTAACCATACTTACAAGAAACCTCAAAGCATACTTGTACAATGTATGAAAGGCATCCCATAATACCCTTCACACTAAGCATAACCTTGAAGTCATCATAGTCATATTTACCCTACTTTGGTATCATTCTTAATTTATCTCATAAGGACAAAGGGACCTATTACCTTAGTAAATCATATCATGTTAAGGAGGCAACTATAGCATAATCCTATCTAAAAATACATCATATAAGAGCAAATATCTCATGAGTCACCTTAAGGCAAGCTTGTGCCACGCATGAACAAGACCCCATTATCCTACCCATGCTAAGCTAGACACTTAGGTTCATCATTCATATTCATCATCTCTTAACATCATAGAGACAAGGGTAATCATCTCTTAGTCATGCATGAAGTGGAGAGGTATCTAGACCTACTATCCTAAACTAGTCATGCTCATGTTCATAAATGCAAGGGGTAAGTCACCTCAACGCATAAATGTTTAGTTCCTCATGAAGGACAAGGGAAGTCACCTCAAGACACACAAATATCAAGGAATCATAAAATCAATGGTATTCACCTCTTGTCATACATATCAATGAATCATAGGTATTCGCCTCCATGTTCATTTTAAGGTGATATAGGTATTCTCCACCATATCAATTTTAATGTGTAATGTAGGCATTCGCCTCCACATCCCCACATAAGGATCATAGGTAATGGCCTCCATGACCAACATAAAGGCTAATGGGTAATCACCTCTTGCCTTGGGAGTCTCACATACAAAAGGGTAATTCACCTCACACTCCCCCATACCTAATCAATTAGGAGTAAGGGAACTCACCACACATTCCTATCATGCAAAGGTCATTTAGGGGAATCACCACAAGCCTCATCACATTTAATAGTCCTAAGACTTAGATTCATTTTAGGTGAGCAAACCTTTCAACCTATAATCATTCTATGTGAGAGAACCCTTAATGTCATATCATACTCATACCTAAAACCATATCTAGAATTCTACATTAGACATTGGTATTATCATGACTCAAGTGAATCTATCACTTCACATATTCAAACATTTATTAGGTAGGTTAGGGAAGTATATGCCTTTCACCAAAATCCAACCTATTAAACTTCTATTCTCTTTTAGACTTTACTCTCAAAGCCTTAGCATGTCTAGATCATCACATTGGCTTTAATCTCAAAACCCTAGTGATCAACATTCATGACTACAAGCCTTATACTCAGAGCTTTCCATCTTGATCTTATCATTATACCTAGATTTCAAGGTATTTCAATCACATACTTCATTACTAGGTGATTCTAGTCATAATTCATAGTCATAGGCAATTCTAAGCATAATTCATCATAAAATCCCAAATTCAATCATTACTATTCATGATCTATCATGCGTTCATAATTCTAGTTCAATTCATGATTTCATATTCCTATCCTTGAATAAGTTCTACACATGATGACAATCCTAGAAGATCTATCAAGAATTATCAATTTCATCTTTACAAGTCAACATCAATCATACAGAATAGATTCTAGTTCAATTCATTATTATATAATCCTAACTTTGATCAATTACTACACATAACATTGAATTAGGAAGATCACCTAAGAACCTTCAACTTTGCCTCTAATGGCATAAAACCATAATTATCACATTAATTAGTTTAGATTAGGGTTCATCATAGAAATCAGATGAATTTATCATATTATCATTAAACAAAGCTAAATCACTCATAATTGGGTGATATCCACTAGATTGGAATCATACCCAAGCCTTACCCACAATGTAAGAACAACCCTAGCTAGAATTGGGTTTGTGATCCATAATTGGGGGATTACTAAGGGGGATCTATGGGTGGAAGAACCCATAGATGAATAAGATTCACATACCTTCAATCAAAGCCCCAAACAAAGCTTGAACCAATGGTGAAAATCTCCCTAAGCTACTGCCCTCTTCTCTTCTCTTCTTCCTCTTCTTCTTCAATTCTAGAGAGATGAATTTTTGAGAGAGCTTTGGGTTCTTTAGATGAATGAGTTAAAGTGATTAGTTTAGGAGTCTATTAGGCTTATATAGGTAGTTAAATAATCTATGAACCGACCTACATTAACCCCTAATTAATAACTAACTTAACCCCTAAGCACTCAACTAACACTAAAAGCTGAAAAACTGTCATGACTCACACCCTGCCATCCACGGACCGTGGATAGGACTACTGTCCATGGTCTTGGTATGTGGTTTGGACCTGAGGCTATTATTTTTCAGGCCAAATCATGACTGACCTACGTCCATGACCTACGGGGTGTAGGTTCATCTACTGGGCGTGAATTGCAACCATAGGTCACAAAAATCAACTTTTGTGGACTGTTTTGGGGGCTGTTTTGGGGTCCTCTTCAAGGACCCCTTGGGTGGTCCTTGGGGAGTCATACCCAGACGTTTAACCCCTAAAATCCCTATTCTAATTATGGGAACCATTTCTTGTGACTTTAACCCTCATACAACACTCAAAAATTCTTACGAAAGTCCCTAGAACTCACTAGTTCAACTCACTAAATTCCGGGGTTTTACAATCATCTGCTAGTGCACCTGCACCCAAAAACAAAGGTGAATATAATGGTCAGAATTCGCAGAACTTCAGAGCTACACTTGCGCAGTCTCAGGGTAGTGTGGCACAAGGAGGTAACTGGGCTCATGTATGTGCTAAGTGTGATAGAACCCACCCGGGTAAGTGTCGCGATGGCTCCACAGTTTGTTTCAAGTGTGGACAAGAGGGTCACTTCATGACAGAGTTCCCAAAGAACCGGCAAGGTAATATGAATCAGGGCAATAAAGCCCAATCTTCATCAGTTGCTGCACCAGACAGGTCTACACCTAGAGGAGCTACTTCAGGTACTGGCGGAAGGGAAAACCGCCTCTATGTGATCGCTAGTCATCAAGAGCAAGAGAACTCTCCAGATGTTGTAACTGGTATGATCAAAGGTTTTTCTCTTGATGTTTACGCTTTGCTAGACCCAGGGGAAAGTTTATCTTTTGTGACTCCTTATGTTGCAAATAATTTTTATGTTCTTCCACAGAAACTTTGTGAACCCTTTTGTATTTCTACACTTGTTGGGGAATCTATTCTAGCGGAGCCAGTATATCGTGATTGTGTCATTTCCATCAATCACAAGAACACCATGGCTGATTTAGTTGAGTTAGACATGGTGGATTTTAATGTCATTCGAGGTATGGACTGGCTTCATGCCTGCTATGCATCAATAGATTGTAGAACTCGAGTTGTCAAGTTCCAGATTCCAAATGAACCAGTCATAGAGTGGAGTAGTAGTTCAGCAGTGCCTAAGGGTCATTTCATTTCGTACCTTAAGGTGAGAAAGTTAGTTTCTAAGGGTTGTATCTATCACTTAGTCCGAGTTAATGACTCTAGTGTTGAGATACCTTCCATTCAGTTAGTTCCAATAGTAAAAGAGTTTCCAAAAGTCTTTCCAGATGATCTACCCAGAGTCCCTCCTGAGAGAGAAATAAAATTTGGCATAGACATTCTTCCCGATACTTGTCCTATATTTATTCCTCCATATAGGATGGCACCAGTAGAGTTGAAAGAGATTAAAGAATAGTTGAAAGATCTCCTTGATAAGGGGTTTATTCGACCAAGTGTCTCACTTTGGGGCACTCCGGTCTTATTTGTGAGAAAGAAAGATGGTTCCCTTAGGATGTGTATAGATAACCATCAATTGAACAAAGTTACCATCAAGAACAAGTATCCTCTTCTGAGAATTTATGATCTTTTCGATCCGCTTCAGGGCGCTTCTTATTTTTTGAAAATAGACCTCAGATCAGGTTACCATTAGTTGAAAGTAAGGGAATGTGATATTCCCAAGACAACAATTTAGGATCCGTTATGGTCATTATGAGTTTCTAGTCATGTCGTTCGTTTTAACCAATTCACATGCAGCGTTCATAGACCTTATGAATAGAGTATTCAAGCCTTATTTAGATATGTTTGTTATCGTGTTTATTGATGACATTCTAATCTATTTGAGGAATGAGGAAGATCATGCTAGCCATCTCAGTATAGTTCTCCAAACTCTAAAATATAAGGAGTTGTATGCTAAGTTCTCTAAATGTAAGTTTTGGTTTGAGTCTGTGGTATTCTTGGGCCACATAGTGCCCTATGGTTTTCAAGATATGACCACTTCAAGGGCTCATGTTGAAAGGAATGAGGAAGACAATGTGGAGCAAATGATTCCCCTCCAAGCTCCTCGCCAAGCTCCAATTATCCCTATAGGGGAATATATGTCTAATGAGAATATTAGGTATGGTATTCTATTGATGACCTAAGTCGAGATAGAAATTCTGAAATTATATGGGTCAAAGATGGATGAAGATCCTCTAGAGTTTATAGATGAGGTCTCTAGGGTGTTGAACCTTGTAGGAGTAACTCCGGTAGGAAAGGCAGAATGGGCCGCTTACCAATTAAAGGATGTTGCTCTAATGTGGTTTAGTTAATGGAAAGGAGCGAGGCCGGTAGAAGCGGGCCCCATGGAATGGGAAAGATTTAAGAATTGGTTCATTGATAGGTTTCTCCCTTTAGAAATGAGAGAGACTAAGATACTTGAGTTTATTAACCTTCGCCAAGGTAGGATGAGTGTGAAGGAGTATGCTCGAGTGTTCACTAAGTTGTCCAGATATGCTCAATCCATAATGGCCAACCCTAGGATGAAGATGAGTAAGTTTGTGCCGGGTGTATCTGACTTGATAGCAAAAGAATGTCGTATGGCTATGCTTAAGAATGATATGAATATTGATTGTCTTGTGATCCATGCTTAATGGTTTGAAAGGGAGGAACTTGAAGAGAGGTCTAGAGGACCAAAGAGGTAAGAGTTGATGATGATGACCCCTCTCAAGAAAGATTTTATGGTTAAAGCTCTTTCGAGATTCCCCCAAAGTTTGACCAAAAGAGGGTGTCCACCCCAAATCTCAAGGAGTGAGTTGTAGTGGATCTTATGTGGTTAAGCCTACTTGTACTCGGTGTGGAAAAAGGCATGATGAGAGGTGTCTAGCCGGCATAAAGGGTTGTTATGGTTGTGGTGGAAGTTGCCATAAAATAAGATATTGCCTGATACTTAAGGCTAGGGAAAGAGAGAGGAAGAAAATTAGGTCTGATGCTCTTTAAGCTAGAGGTGAACAACAGAGTCCTCCTAATGTTTCTCTTGGTATGTGTTTCATGCTTACTTCTATACCGGTAGTGCTTGTCTTTTATGACTTGATGAATTAGACATGATGAGATTTTATGTTGTCCTTAGTATGTATGGGTTTGATTATGGTTATGTGTGTATGTTGGTGGAACCCAACTTAGCCATAATGAGTTTTATGATTGTGTTGGAGGATTTGATGAATAGTGGTGTTCAAGAGATGCCTAGAGAATGTTGAGCGTGGTATTTTTTGTAAGGGTTTTAGTTAAGGGTGCTATTTGGGAGGCCAAGGGCCAATGAGATGTCCCAATATCCTTATGTTCCCTTCTATTCCTCCTCTAGCTCTAGATGATAAGTCCTCCTTGACTCGTTTCATGATTGTGGAATGTTGGATGTTATATGTGTCCAAATTTTCCTTGTCCCATAGAGTTACTCTTGTTAACCTTGGTAGTGTTTCGATTTATGGTTGTTAGACCTCTATTGGTTTTAGAACCCGGTAAGGTTGTAATGAGTTTTGATGATGCTTTGGGATTGTTTGAAAGGAGTAGTATTTGAGGTCTTAGTAAGTGGCTTACTCCCAAGGAGGAGATCATGTGCTTAGATAGCAAAATTGATTGAGAGTCCCTATATCCTCATCCATTTCTTATATTCCTATTCTAGCTTGAGACCAAGAGTTCCTTTTGGGCTTGTTTCATATTTTGGAGTCATGTGTGATTCATGTATTTCCATGATCTCCTTATGATATACATGTTCTTGAGAAAATTCTTGTTTTGTATTAAAATGAGTTTTCATTATTTACATGTTCCTCATGTTGTTGTGCATTTTAGTATGATGATGGCATATTTGACTTCATGGGATGATTTGATGAACATGTTATGTTATGCTTTTGATGAAATGGTGTATTGGCTCCATATTGTTGTGTTAAGCTTTCTTTTAATGGGGAAATGTAGTTCCTCCTATGATTATGTGATTGAAGATGTTTAAAAGAGTTGGTATAGGCTCACTCCCAAGGGGGAGATGGTGTGCCTAGCTAACATTGTTGTTATGTGCTTATGTGTTGCCATGACCTCTTTGTAGAATGCATTTTCATGAAAACTTGTGTTTTGAAAGAAAATGAGTTTATGTGAATTGTTTCCCTCATGTTGTAGTGTTGTGAGTAAGAGTTGTCTATTGTACTTCATGAGAAGAATATATGAGAATGCTTTGGTTTGGAATTGAGAAATTCCTTCTTCAATAAAATGCTTGTTTTGAGAAGTAATGGCATATGAGCTCCATGAGAGTGTATTGAGCATGTTATGACTAGGAGATGGAAGTTCCTCCTTAAACATGATTAGTTATGAAAATCTCATGCATAAATGGGTTGTTATATGTAATTCATACTTCCTTGTGTTGCATTGAGTATATTGAGATGGAGTGATGTTTCCTCCTTGTTTATGTGCATTTTGATGTTTCATGCATGATGGAATGCTAGTCTTGAGTCTTTATTTCGCTAAAGTGTTTAAAGTGTCATTCGAGGACTAATGTTCCTAAGGGGGAGATAATGTAACGACCCGGAAAACTAGTAGGTGAAACTAGAGCCTAACAAGTGTGTTTTTGAGTTTGATGTGCGGGTTAGGGTTGTAAAATGAGTTCCCAAGTTTAGGTTGAGTGTTTAGGGGTTAAACGTCAAGGTACGACCCCCCAAGGACCAACCAAGGGTCCTTGAAAAGGACCCTAAAGTCTAACCCCCAAAGCTGACTAGAACCAAAAAGCTGCCAAAATTGTGGTGACCTACGGATGGCACCTACTGGGCGTACGTCCATCCACGCCCTGTAGATCATGGTGGCCATGAAGTGATACTTAGTGTAGATAGGATTATGGGATCCTATCTATGCATTGCACAAGTATGGCATAGGGTTGCTCATGTGATAGTTATATTATGATGATATGATCTTGGTATATAATTATGAATGTGAACTGTGTCTTGTGAAGATTGGAGTATGCATTATGTTATGCTGGAGACCATGCTTGTGATTATGATGATATCATTTATGTTATGATGAATTGTGCATGGTTTATCTTATGGGCTACATTCTCCAACTATTTCAAAGATGATGTTCAAAAGTGGCATATAGCATGGTTTCAAATAAAATGTCTCTTTATGCATGTTTTAAGGATTTTATGCATGGCTTCCATACTTAGTACATTTTTGTGCTAACCCATATTTCTAAATTTTCTATAAGTGTAGGGTTTGGTGATATCGGATTCTACCCTCGTGGCTAGGACCATAGTAGATCAAGAAGAAGAAGATTGGTGAGTCCTCATAGTATTCGAGGGCTTGACCATATGTCCTTTATGTCTTTCTTTTATGTTTTAGACTTATGTAAGGGCTATGTCACTATGACTGTATTCAAGAATTTTAATCCAAGTACTAAATATGGTTTGAGACATAGTGTTATAGACTCTCTCTCATTTTATAAAAGACTTCGATTGTAAAGAAAAGTTTTAAATTCTGGACAATTTTTCCTTATGTTCTTATGTCATGATATGCTAAGGGCTTGTATGAGACCCCTTCGGGGTCAAGTACGCCGTGTTACGTCTAGGGGTACCCCTGGGTCGTGACAGGATTACTCAGGCCATGATCCTGAAGATGGGGAACCTAGCCCATTATGTAGATGTGAGAGCTACCCGATTGGAGGTTGCGGTACCGTGGATGATTGAGAACGCCATTCTAGCTGTATTGACACCCCTCCAAACTTATATTTACACTCTCATAGTGAGAGTAGAGACTTGCGAGAGTCACCAGGGGGCTACTTCAGAGATCGCGGCTTTGAAAGCCGAGGCTGCAGACTTGAGGAAGGATGTGGACTATTTAAAGCCTACAGACTTCACTTCTCTCTTTGAGGCAGCTGAGACTGAGGGTGTCCCGGGGAGTTCTGAGATTTCTCCGGCTACCACCAAAGATGTACCTATGGAGAATGTGACAGTTGATGCATCAGAGGGGGAGACTGATGAGAAGCATCTTGGAGAGAGAGATGCTGCCATATATCTTAGGCAACAATTTTGAAGAGTGGAATAATTTGACAATATACCTCTTTGGTGGCCAACCTTGTGAGATGTGTAAATATTGCTTGAACTTCTTTGAGCCTTGTCCTTTTCTTAAAAGAAACTTGATGAAATGGTAACCCCTCTTTATCCATTCACCCATAATCCTCATGAAGTGTGGTTTGTTTGAATAGCCAACTTAGGCCAAAAGCCTAAGTTAGGGTGTGGTGAAAAGAGAAGGAAAATCAAGAAGTGTGAAGAAGTCCCCCTTGATCCATGGACTTGAAAAATATGGAACCCCTCCATACAAAAAAAAATAAAAAAAGAATGAAAAAGTTGTGAAATAAAGTAGTGAAAGTCGCAAAAGAAATGGGGTGTCCAGTAGTCCATGGGAAGTGAATAATGGGGTGAATTTTGAGCATGAATGAAAATGCTGAAGAAAAGGAAGGAAAGTTGTTCATACCACATTTCATGAGGATAGCAGCCACTGAGCCTAAATGATCATACATTTACACTCAGCCCCGTTACAAGCCTTGGAAAGACCTTTTTGATCTTGAGTGAGCTGAAATAAATGTTGGCTCGAAAATAAGGGCAAACCTATGGGTGAAGTCATGCATGTGTTCATCTTTTTGAGTGTGAGAGTTGTATGTGATTCTGCAGCTATAAAGTGTTGAAAAATCGTGTGTGAATATGGAATCATCTTTGTGTGAGGGCATTTGAGTACCTTTGTTGAGCTTGAACTTGCATTTGAAGCAAGTATTCTAAACTTGAGAATCTTTGATAATGGTGAGTCCCAACGTGAATCTTTAAGTGCACAATTGATCCTTGCATGAGTAAGTTGAGTCTTGTTGTGTACATTCATGTCTGAGTCTTTTGTAGCACTATTTGAGACATCCTTTTTAAATTGCTGAATTTAAGTTTTACTTGAGGACAAGCAAAAGTTTAAGCTGGGGGTGTTGATGAGTCCGAGATTTGGACTCATTTAGGGCTTTATTTATATGGGTTTAGTGTCCTCAAATTCTTATTTTGTGCCAATAACTGATGTAAAACCCTTGATTTTCAGGATTATGGATTGCGGAACAAAGCAAGGACACTAAGTTTCAAAAAGGAACAAAGCGAGCTGAAAGAATGAAGAAAATAAAGCTTGGTGATCGCCAAGTCCACTTGGCGAGTCACCGAATGGCCATTTAACCACCTAAAGTTCTAGTGTGCCAAAATCTGAGGGAAAAAATCAAGTTGGCGAGAGAAAGGAGCAGTAGGCGGATTGTTGAGTGGTTCCGCGATGCAGTGTTGGATGTCCCAAGGTTACAGACCTTGAGCATGTTGAATGCCAAGGCAGAAGGGCGATTGAAGTGGCCAAAGGGAGGATCGTTGATTGGTTTGGCAAACCCAACTTACTTCGTCGAGTGACTCTTCGCAGCACATTTTTGGCGACTATAAATACATTTTTGAACATACCAATTAATATCTTAGATCATATAGTTTTAGTTTTTGTTGAGTTTTGAACTGGTGAGACAAATTTCTCTAGTTTTTCCTAAGCTTTGAAGAATTGAAGTTTTTCACTTTTGAGAAATTGGAAGTGGGTCTTTGAGATTCTTCGAATTGGAACATTGTAAAGACGAAATCAATCTTACACAATTGATGGAAACTCAATTTGGTAACGATTTTTATCTTTTTATAATGTCTAGCTAAAACCCCAATTCTTGGGGTGTGATTATATGATTATGGGCTGATTTAGCTTATGGGTGTTGGTAATTGTTAGTTGAATTGCTATTTAAAAGTGAGTTCAATCATTTATTGTGGGTTAATTTAAGAATTGTAGTTGCAAATACGATTCTACCTTTGTGTTCTTGGCTTGCTCGAGAGAGAGGTGTTAGAACTAAGATGTTTAATTGATGGTATGTGGGTATTGGGTTGACCTGGGTTCAGCTCGAAAGAGTGAATCCTAAACCCTTTTCCACACATTCAGCTCGAGAGAGTGAATGGACTAAGGTGTGGGTTGTTCTTATTTTGTATGCTTGTAGATGTTCGAGAGAAATCAACTTGAGTCGGGGTAAATTGTTCGAGAGAAATTTTATCGCCTCTATATCCTAGCTTACTCACTGATAATTAGCCATTTTCTAATAGTTGCAATTACCCATTTGTCTATAATAGCCTATAATCGAATGACATCCCAAGAACCCGTCTCATTATTGTTATTTTGTATTGTTTGCCACTGTTTGTAGTTGATAATTTCAAAACCAAAACCCCCATTTGACATTCGTGTCACCTCTGATTTGAATGATGTTTTTAATCATAAATATTTATTCCTATGACTGATTTGAGCATATTCATACTTCCCTATTGAATCTTAAACACGTACCGCTCCCTATGGGATTTCACCCCAACTCACTTAGTTGGGTTTTATACTGATTAACGACCGTTGACGCTTAGAATTGGATGAAGTATCCTTGAAACGTTTAAATCACTATTCTATCCTTTCTTTTCCTTAAATTGGTCTCATGTTTGTTTAGCATATAATTTCCTAAAGCTATTACCATTTAAGTTTGAAGCTTATCCAAGTAAAAGTGACTCAATGAAGTGTGATTTTTTGCCTGATATGCAACATATTCCCTATCTTTTATGTTATGAATTTGTCATTTGTTAATTACTTGTTCATGGGGTGAGCTTCTCTTATTGTGTCTGTGTTTTACCCCCTTGGGATCTTATATATATATGTGTGTGTGTGTGTTTGTGTGTGTGTGTGTTTCTTGAAATCTCCTTGTACTTTGGCTTTCTATGGTGTAATGTTAGACCTATTTACCCCATGTCATGTAGTGAATTTGGTGACATTTTGTCTCAGATTACTTGGTTACTTTATATTAATTAAGTCATGTCTAGCTTGTTTATTTTCTTCTTTGCCTCAAATGCTAATCCTTACAATCATTTTTGTTGCATGTGATGCCATCCTAGTCCATTTTGGACACTTTTCCTCTCCCTTTGCATTTCGGATGGGCCATAAAGGACCCAAATCCCCTTTTTCCTTCGAGTCAGCCCCCATGGCAAGTTGCAAAATTGATGTACATGTTGAAGATAATGGCTGGAAATTGAATTTACAAGCTCCGAAAAACTGAAAACAGATTTAGATGTAGCATGTATACACTGGTAAATAGAACAAAATATCGTATACATGTTCAGAACGCGGAAATACAGGTTGAAAAATACAGAAATACCAGGTTTAAATCAGAGTACAAGCTCGGGAGTCCAAAAACAAGACAAATACATGGTGTATACATCATTCATACATTCGATGTATATGTTGTCACTTGGGAAGTAAAATGGCCCGAAAGGCTAAATTTCTTTTTAAGTAATAGCCCCAAATAGGTAAAAACAGCAAGTTGAAGGAGAATTCAAATGGGCCAAAACCCATGATTTTGATATTTTTTCAGATTTTAGGATAGGTGGGCTAAAGCCCAATTTAATTGGATTTGGGCAAAAGACCTAAGTTCAAATATTTCTTCTTTCCCCCTATTATTACTTATTTGTATTGATTAACTAACTTTGTTTGATCTTTGGTTTATTTAATTAAATCCCCAAGAGATAGTTATTTCTTCTTTTATGTTCAAATTGAATTATTTTATATCATTTATTTTTACCTATTAATTGTTTGTAAATATAAGAGTTATTTTCCTTAAAATCCCTTTAGTTTATTTCCTTTTTAAAAAAAAATGAGTTGTCTTTACTTAATTAGTATTTTAAAATTAGTCAAATCGTTGGTCAACCGCGCGTTAGTGGGAACTTTGAATGTCTAATCCCTTCTCGAAGTGTAAATTGAACCCGAACCCCTTTTTATTTCAATTGATTTTAGTCTGTTTAAATCTTTTGAAAATTATAAGTTTTCATAATTTATTTCAAAAAATTAAGTGGCAACTCTTGAAAATTGATTTTCTTACAAAGTTAAATTGATTTTTCGTAAAACTAAAGTCTTTTATTTCATTTTCGATAAAACAAGGTTTTCCCTCTTCTAGATTAAGCTTGAATATGTAAATACTTGTTGTTCATAGTGAATTAGGGGCCGGTACCTAGTTGTTCTTATTTCCTTTATTAGATTCCATATTTTAGATTTGATTGGCTCTACTTCGGATAATGGTGTGTAACAACTTGAAACTTTGAGTACACAATTGAATCTCCGCATAAATAGTTTGAAGTTTTGTTGTGTGCATTCATGATTGAGTCTTGTGTAGCACTTTTTGACACACCTCCTTTTTGAACGACTGAACTTGAGTTTGCTTGAGGACAAGTAAAAGTTTAAGTTGGGGGTGTTGATGAGTCCACAAATTGGACTCATTTAGGGCTTTATTTTAATAGAAATAGTGTCCTCAAATGCTTATTTTATCTCAATATCTGATGAAAATGCTTAAGTTTCAGGTATTTGAAGTTTTAGTGGAAGCATGGACACTTAGAGGCCAAAAAAGAACAAAAAGACTGAAAAGAACGAAGAAGCTGAAGCCTGAGCATCGCCAAGCATACTTGGCAAATCGCCAAAGGGACGCACTCTGCCCTTTGTTCCAGTACGCGAGCCCTGAAGGAAGTGGATCAAAAGGTGATTAAAATAGCAGTCGGCGTGCCGCCAAATAGTTCCGCGAAGCAGTACTATGTCACCTAATGACACAGATCACGACGATGTCGAAGGATGGTGCAAGACGGAGATGAACTGCACCTAAAGACGAATCGTCGAGTCGATCGGTAATTTCGACTAATGTCGCCGAATGATCCACTGTAGCACAAGTTTTTGAAAACTATAATTACTCGTTGAGAGTTATAGCTTAATGAGAAGTTTTAGCATTACGCTTTTAGTATAAAATTTTAGACAATATAATTTTTTAGTACTTTTTACTCTCAAGTTTGGAGAGGGTTTTTGGGAGACTTGAAGAAAGGAGTTCATCTTCCCCAAGTTGGAAGTGGGTCTTCTCCATTCTTCTTCCTTTGCTTAAATCAAGGTTTAATTTCTTATACCCATTTGATTTCACTATCATTTTAGGTGTATTTTGTTGTTTCTTGATGTGTTGTTAAAAAACGCCATTCTTGGGGTGTGATTTAGCAAATATGTGTTGATATTATTGTTGGGTCTTGCTTGCTGATAGGTTAGATGTATTTTAATGGTGATTTCACCTAGTGGTTGTGGTTTAATTTAATGGGTTTGTAGTTAAAAATACAAAGCCACCCATGTGTTTTTGGCTTGCCCGGGAGGGAGGTCGCGAAACCAAGACCACTAGACTAATGGCCTAAGGAGTGGGTCGACATGAGGTTCAGCCCGAGAAGGTGAGCGCTAGTCCCATATCCTAACACTAAGCTCGAGAGAGTGAGTGGGGTAAGGCATAGGTTGTTCTTCATGCGGCAAATGTGTGTCCGAGAGGAACGCATTTGAAACGGGGTAAGTTGCCCGAGAGGGAACTTATTTCCATCTAAAGCTTAGCCTAGTCACTATTATCTTGCAAATTTCCTATCGAAAGCATTTACCCAACCATTTATCTCAACTTGTATTGCAGTCACACCCCAAGAATTCTTCCCCATACTTGATTTTCATGTTATTTTTCTTGTTTTTACTTACTTGTGACAAAAAACCCAAATTGATAATTGACACTTTTGTGTCCCCGTTTGATTTACAATATTTTTAATCGTTAATGTCTTTAGCTACGACTAGTTAGAACTAAATTTTTTTTTTCAATTAATTCTCAAGACCGCTCCATTGGGACATTACCCCAACCCTTGGTTGGGTTACTCTATTATTGATGATTGTAGACACTCGAACCGTAGTTAGTGTCGTTGGTCACGATAAGCATCAAAATGGCGCCGCTGCCGGGGAGTGGTGTTACTTGAGATTTTTTAGATTGGTAGAATTTTCGTTCTTCTTATTTGTACTTCACTAACTTTACTTCTAGTTGTGTTTTTCGTTGAGTTGTCCATTTAGATGATCATGGTTGAGCAGAGTAGTGGAAAATTGGTTGAAATGAGCCAAGGAGTCCAAAAGGACCTCACGCTGACCGCATTGGCATCTCAGCTAAACAACTTGGCCACCAAATCTCGGAGGTGTAAATCCAATGCAATAGCAAAGGTTGGTACATACCCCTTCATCAGAAGAGGAAGTCTAGAGATGGGGGAATAATCATGTCGAGGACACACTTCAAATCATTCTCCAAAAGATCATCGATCAAGATTGGGTGTTGGAAGAAATGAAGGAGAATATCGAAGTGTTGAATCAAATAATCGGATCTCACTCCAGATCAATCCATCTAATCAGGTCACTCCTGAGTTTTGCAATGCCTCATCTCCACCCAAATGACATATTGGGGTCACCTAGTGACACTAGGGCTAACCCCAATAATGGAAAATGAAACAGGATTTGCGTCGTGTCACGGCGTAAAATAAGGCGCTTCTTAGGAGGCAACCCAAGGTTTACATGCTTTTAATTAATATGTTATAATAACAGTGTGTTAGTTTTGTAGGTTAAAGTGAGAAAGGTGTTGAAAAGTGCAAGTTGGCGAACCAAGGATCCAGTTGGCGAATCACCGAACCTATCAGCGATTTCGATTTAATCTGCTGTTGTGGCCCCAAAATAAGGGACGTCCTGTAAAATTCAGTGAGATGAGTATGCGTTCGGCGCATCGCCGAGTTGATCGACGATAAGATTTACGTCACCGAATGGCCAAGAACTGAACGGTTATATAAAGGCTAAAGGTCAAATTTTTGAATCTCTCACCTTCCCTCGTTTTAAACTCCTCAAAATCACACCAAAGGTACTTTTTCTTAGATTTTTACCTTAAATTAGTATTTTAGTCGGTGATTAGTGCTTGAGGTTGGATTTCTTTGGTGCCTAGCATTTCAAAAAGAAGCAAATTGATCAGCATCGAAGGTTAGGCTCTAAAAACTCCAAACTTATTTGTGATAATTTTGCACTCTTTTGCAATTATAGTATTAGGATGACGTGTCTTGAGCCTCTCTGATAGACATAGGGTGTTGTGATGCTATCGTTAATTCGAAAAAATTTCCTGAAATCCTTTAATAGTCGAATGCCTTAGTGTTTGTGCTTTGATTTGAATGAACTTGTAATGGGTGATTATATTCTTAAGGGTACTCGTAGTTAAAAGGACAAATTTGGCGAAACCAGAAAAAGTATGAGTACTCTGGTGTGATGGGAAGTATGGGTCATGTGTGAATTTCGTGTATACATGCTTTGATTTTGATTTTGAAGCTCGTAAGGTCGGTTTTGAAAGTTGGGTGAATAATACGCACGGTGTGTCATTCAGAGAGCTGGGTCGAGCGTGCCGAACGATTCGATGGTTCGCCTATGAGCGATAGACCACCCTTAATTCATGTCCTTAGAGCTATAAACTCTGTAACTTTTAGCGAACACATTCGTGATCATCGAAAGTTGTCGGCGACTAGCCGATAGGACTTTAGATCGCCCTTTGCATACCCATTATACTCTCGTTCACGGTATCTTATGGCGGATAACCTTGTCATCACCGAAAGTAGTCAGCGACTCGCCAAATAGGCTATTTCCGTGCCAATTTGCCTAAAGTTTAAGCAAATCCTTTCGACGAGCTCGATCTAGCTCGCCAAAGAGGCTTGGCGGTTCGCTGAATGGATCGGCGAGTCCTCCTACAAAAATATTCTTTGTGGTTATGTTGAGCTTTGCCTAATCTCTTGATCTTTTGCAGATATGGTACGCACAAACTTAAATGAGCCACCTCAGAAAAAGGTAAAGGGAATTATGATAAATGAAGGAGGATCACGTCCGTCATAGAAAATAAAGAAAGATATCCCGGTGGGAGATAAAGGCAAACGAAAGATGCATATCGCTAGAAAAGTCTCAGCTATTGAGCCATATTTCCCTGAGCCGGATGATGAACAATCCTTGATCCACCGATAGAATAGGCTCAGAGATAAACATCAATCCACACCCATCAAAGTTCCATTAGCCGTAACTCCTCCTACTACTGTATCAGTGCCAGCTCCAGCACCACCGCTAGTGGCCCCTGCACTCCCCGTAGCTCCACCTCAACCCAGATTGCTGAACAGATTGAAAGTTGATGGTTTACGAACCATTCTAGAAGAAAAGTTGCTATATGTGGAGGGTTTGGAAGGTAATCATATTGGGGTGCTTGACACGCTCAGGTATCTTGAGTTCGAGCAGTTCATTAGACCACGGGGTCCTTACATCCCTTCCTGGATTCGGGAATTCTACTTAGCCTATGGGGAGTTGGTCCCAAAAAATAAGAAAAAGGCTAGTGAATTCCGACCGGTGAAGTTGGTTATGGTCAGAGGCAAGGAGGTGGAGTGTCACAGTGAGCATATTAATGTTGTATTGGGTCGACCGCTGCATTCGGTACTGCCCTACCAGGGTTTGCCTATTGTTCCTTCCCTGGATAACTTGAAAGGTTGGTTAGCTCCGATGATCTCTGACATCACCCCGAAGTGGATGGATGCAGGAGCTCTTATTGAGAAGAGGGATATGAACATCGCCTCCCGGTACTGGTTTGGTTTCATCAGCAGCACTATCATGCCATCACAGAACGAGTCCATCCTGCATCACACTAAGGCGGCCTGCCTTGGTTCTATCATGGCCAGGAGGCGGATCGACCTGTGACTGTTGGTTTCACAGGAGATGGCTATGAGAGCCATACAGACACAGACATCTCTACCTTTTCCTGTTCTGATCATTGAGTTACATAGGCATGTCAGAGTACCCCGGATCCTGCTAGAGATATAGAGGTCATCCCATCTTGCTCCACCGATATCCAGCGTATAGAAGCCGAGTTCACACGAGAGGAGGTTGATGGAAGGAGAGCAGCTCCAACAGATACTTCTCCAGAGGTCGATGTTGACTCATTACCAGCAGCAGAACCTTCTCCTACTCCGGCCTTGGAGTCTTCAAGTATACCTGCCCCATCTTCTCAGACCCCAGGTTCCTCCTCTTCCTCTCAGCCTACCAGGATCACTCATGCCATGATCTTGAAGATGGGGCGGCTAGCCTATTCAGTGGATGTGAGGCGACACGATTAGAGAGATCCATCCAAGGATGATTGACAGTGCCATATTGACTGCATTGACCCCTCTTAGGACCACAATTGATTATCTGACCGCCAGAGTCACTGCTTGAGAGAACAGACAGGGGGAGACACCCGAGGTTTCAGCATTAAAAGCTGAAATAGAAGAGTTTAAGAAGGATGTAGCCTACTTGAAGGATACCGACTTCACAATACTTATGGAGAGAGCAGATGAAGAGGATGCCCCTGAGACTTCAGGGATTCCTCCAGCTACTACCGGAGATGTACAGAGGGATGATGCAGGGCATGCAGAGACTGAGGATGAGTTGATATTTGTGAATGCTGAGGAGACACAGGAGAGCAGAGAGGAGGGCATATTCAAAGACATGCCAGATCGTATAGGAGCGGTTGTGCAGCCGATGATCCAGACATCATCGACTGAGACGTCTAGAGCAGTTCCCAGTGGATCTGGCATTGCTATTCCGTCTAAAGCTACTCCGGGCACTGATGCCCATGCACAAATTGCTACACCAGTTACTGAGACCCCGACAGGGAGAGAGACTGCATAGACAGGACCTTTCTTTACCTCCCTCTCTGTCTTATTATGCTTTTACTTTTGAACACTTTTAATTGCATTTGAGGAAAAACACATTTATTTGTGGTGGGGTGAGGCTCACCTTTTGTGTGTTATTTGTGATGCGTGTTTTGTATAATTGGGTTGTTTGTTTTTACTTGTTTTATATATTGCCTTGGGTGGATGATTGAGCTCATGGCTCCTTTTGGTTTTCAATTATAAAAAATAATTTTGACCTTTCCGGAAAAAAAAAAAAAAAAAAAAAATTCACCACCGCTTGTGTTGAAAGTGGTTGTTCTTTTGCAAAATTTAAGTCTCGGTTCTGATCAATACCGATGACTTGAATAGTTCTCTCAATCGAATGAACATGAATGTGCGGCTACGACGAGACCAAATGAAGTTACATAGACAATATGTGAACTCTTTGCATCTTGTTGTGATTAGTCATTTATCAAATTGATTCTCTTGTAATGACCGTTGCACACTAGCGAAAGTGTGTAGTCTTGTTTGACTTAAAGTGTCGATGCCTTGTGTGATTAGCTAAATTTGAACCATCCATGAATAAACCCAGAATTTCCCCTGTTAGTCTGATTGATTTAGAAAGGTGTCCTCTTGATATGATCTTAGGCAACTTTAAAGAGTGTGAGGCAAATTTTACATATACCTCTTTTGTGGCCTACCCGTGAGCGTGTGAAACTCTTTGAGCACCCCTTGAGCCTTACCTTTCTTTAGAAGAACCTTGATGAAACCTAGACCTTACTTAACCCCACTACCTATAATCCTCTTGAGTTGTGATTTAGTGAATAGCCAACTTACGCCAAAAGCCTAAGTTGGGGGTATGGTGAAAAGAAAAAGGAGAAGTCAAGAAGTGCAAGAAAACTTTTCTCTAACCCATGGTATTGCAAAACAAAATGGAAACCCTCCAAATATATATATATATATATATATATATATATATAATAATTTTGGAATAAAAGTGCAAAAGGAATTGGATTTCCAAGCAATACATGGAAAGTGAATGAAAGGATGACTTAGAAGCACTCGAAGAAAAAGTGATAAGGGAAGGAAAAAGGACTTTTTGAGAACACCACATCTCATGAGGATGATGAATTCACTGAGCCTAAATGACCATACCTTTGCACTTATCCCCATTACAAGCCTTGAAAAGACCTTTTTGATCTTGAGAAAGCCGAACCAAAAGTCGATTGGAGAATTAGGGAAAACCTATGGGTGAAAACATGCATTGTGTTCCTCTTTTGAGTGTGAGCGTTGCATCTGATTCCTATTCTTAAGTTGATTAACTCTTGTGTGTGAATATGGAATCATTCTTTGTGTGAGGGCATTTAGATACTTTTGTTGAGCTTGAACTTGCATTAGTAGCAAGTATTGCGAGCAAGAGAATCGTTGGTAATAGTGTGTCACAACTTGAATCTTTGAGTACACAATTGAATCTCCGCATAAGTAGTTTGAAGTTTTGTTGTGTGCATTCATGATTGAGTCTTGTGTAGCACTGTTTGAGACACCTCCTTTTTGAACGACTGAACTTGAGTTTGCTTGAGGACAAGCAAGAGTTTAAGTTGGGGGTTGATAAGTCCACAAATTGGACTCATTTAGGGCTTTATTTTAATATAAATAGTGTCCTCAAATGCTTATTTTATCTCAATATATGATGAAAATGCTTAAGTTTCAGGTATTGGAAGTTTTAGTGGAAGCATGGACACTTAGGCGCCAAAAAAGGAATAAAAAGGCTGAAAAGAATGAAGAAGATGAAGCCTGAGCATCGCCAAGCATAATTAGCAAATCGCCAAAGGGACGCACTCCGCCCTTTGTTCTAGTACGCGAAGCCCTGAAGGAAGTGGATCAAAAGGTGATTGAAGGAGCAGCCGGCGTGTCGCCGAATAGTTCCGCGAAGTAGTACTATGTCGCCCAATGACACAGAGCACGACAATGTCGAAGGATGGTGCAAGATGGCGATAAGCAGCACCTAAGGGCGAATCGTTGAGTCGATCGGCGATTCTGACTAATGTCGTCGAATGATCCAGTGCAGCACAAGTTTTTGAAAACTATAAATACTCGTTGAGAGTTATAGATTAATGAGAAGTTTTAGCACTACTTTTTTAGTATAAAATGTTAGACAATATAATTTTTTAGTACTTTTTACTCTCAAGTTTGGAGAGGGTTTTTGGGAGACTTGAAGAAAGGAGTTCATCTTCCCCAAGTTGGAAGTGGGTTTTCTCCATTCTTCTTCCTTTGCTTAAATCAAGGTTTAATTTCTTATACTCATTTGCTTTCACTATCATTTTAGGTGTATTTTGTTGTTTCTTGATGTGTGGCTAAAAAAACCCCATTCTTGGGGTGTGATTTAGCAAATATGTGTTGATATTATTGCTGGGTGTTTTTTGTTGATAGGTTAGATGTATTTTAATGGTGATTTCACCTAGTGGTTGTGGTTTAATTTAATTGGTTTGTAGTTGCAAATACAAAGTCACCCATGTGTTTTTGGCTTGCCCGAGAGGGAGGTCGCAAAACCAAGAGCACTAGACTGATGGCCTAAGGAGTGGGTCGAGAGAGTGAGTGGGGTAAGGCGTAGGCTGTTCTTCAAGCGGCAAATGTGTGTCCGAGAGGAACGCATTTGAAACGAGGTAAGTTGCCCGAGAGGGAACTTATTTCCATCTAAAGCTTAGCCTAGTCACTATTATCTTGCAAATTTCCTATCGAAAGCATGTACCCAACCATTTATCTCAACTTGTATTGCAGTCACACCCCAAGAACTCTTCCCCATACTTGATTTTCTTGTTATTTTTGTTGTTTTTACTTGTGACAAAACCCCCAAATTGATATTTGACACTTTTGTGTCCCCCTTCGATTTACAATATTTTTAATCGTTAATGTCTTTAGCTACGACTAGTTAGAACTAGATTTATTTTTCTATTAATTCTCAAGACCGCTCCCTTAGGACACGACCCCAACCCTTAGTTGGGTTACTATATTATCGACGATCGTAGACACTAGAATCGTAGTTAGTATCATTGGTCACGATAAGCATCAATATGTGGTACTTTGAGGTTCTCATTGGTGCCCCCGAGTTACTCTTGCTAACTAGGATGGTGCCCCTGGAGTTTACTGACTGGCTGGTGATGTTCCGTGAAATCTTGGCACATTTGACGGTCAAAACTAAGGATTAATGCTAGAACTTGAGTGTATTTATGTGGATATGATGTGTTTGGTAATGTTTGAACATGTAAAACACTTGGACGCAAAAAATAAAAAGAAAAAGAAAAAAATGATTCTGAAACAAGCACCACGGATCCCCAGACGGGCCGTGGTCATGATGATGAGCCGTCTGGAGGCTCGTGGAGTAGAAGTAGTGAAGGAAGGTCAAAATGGCTAAGTAAGGAGAACGGAGACCCAGACGAGTTGTGGTCCTCCTGACGGTCCATCTTGAAGCTCGTGAGAAGGGTCCAGTATGAAGGCCTCAAGGAGCTAAGTTTAGGTATGGCTAAGTAAGGACTACGGAGACCCAGACGGGTCATGGTACTCCTGACGGACCATCCTGTAGCTCGTGAGAAGGATCCAATGTGAAGGTCTTGAAGAGTTAATTTTGGGTCGAAGACCACGGGACCCTTGACGAGCCATAGTGGAATCAACGAACCGTATGGTTGCCCGTGAAAGACACCAGGAAAAGGAGTCTCACACTGTCTAACTGTGAGACCACAGCAGGCCTCACGGGCCGTTGTGCCATCCGGGTAGTGTCCTAACAATTCAATCCTACTTCAAGTAGGACTCTTTTTGGACAAACTATTTGAATTACTTAGGTTTATTTTTTGAAATATCTCATCATCGTGTGGATGATAGACTACTTTCCATAGTTTTACTTTGGATTTTGTTGATTAACTTCGGATAAAGACTTGAAGCTTTTGATTTCTTATTTGAATATCAAGCTTTCATTGAATTTGCAATCTTCATAAGTGATTTATTTTAATGTATTCAACATCTATTATTGTCTCTTTTTTTTTAAAAATCATGAGTGGCTAAACACCACAGCTAGGGTTGTGGGGACCATGACGATAATCTAAGTGTGGATTCGTAGAACAAATAGAGTGTGATTGTTAGTTGCAAAACCTAATTAATTGCTTTCATTATTTGTTCTTTCTAATGAGTGTATACATTAGAACTTTCATGTATCTACCACTTGTTCGAGAGAAAAGTGCTAGTTTGGAAAAAGCAGAATTTATTATTGATTAGGAGTAAAAATTCAAGTTCGAGAGAAGAGAATATTACACCAAACATGCGAGGGTAAAACTTGACAACACTCTAAGACCGAGAGGAATAGAGTGAGAGTTATTTAATAAGACTGAGAAGTGTTACATAAACCTAACTCGCTACTAATTTGCCATGAAACAATCGAATAAGAACTTGTTAACGATTCAACACTAACTGATAAAGTCATGGGGAACTCAATCCTGGTTTTATTCACCAACTATTACAACCTTGAAGTTAAGATCCTATTCTTAGTGTTAACTTGAACGTCATAACTAAACCCCATTTCATATTTCGTAATTGTTTTCTATAGGAAATAACAACAACAATTGAATAAAAGCGTCAGTAGAATTTATTTTTGTAAGTAAATTCTCTATGGGATGGACCTCAACTCCAGTTGAGTTCTATAAATTGACATCGATCATTTATACTTCTTAAGTGAAGTGTAAGTTTGGACGTATCAGCTGGGCGATGGTCTTATTGGTGCCCCCGGGTTACTCTTGCTAGTTGGGTTGGTGCTTCTCGGAGTTTACTGGTTGGTTGAGTGATGGTCTTACTTATGCCCCATGTACTCTCTATTTCTAGGTTAAGGACCGTGGGAGTTACTGTATGGAAGGGCGGCCCCCGAGTGTACCTTCTAGTCTTATTTGTGTCCAATTAGGTTTAGTTTTGCTATACTTAGATTTAATTTTGGTACGCTCGTGTGCTTTCCTTTAAATTCCACTTTGACCTCTATTTGTGTCTAGATTCTGTCTTGTCATATTGTATTTATCTTTCTTGCTCAGTCGGCCTATGATGTCTACTGAGTACTTTTGTTTTGGTACTCATGATACACTCTACATTTGTTTTGTGATGTATGTCCTAGTACCATCTATCAGCGATGATCATCATTCTAGTTGAAGTTTTTGGATCAGAGACAGGGGTGAGCATTTGGCTTCCTCAATTTGCCTATCTCCTTCGGTATATTGTATAGATAGTCTTTTGCTTTTTGAGAAAACCTTAATTTGGTTCCCTTTTAAGACTTGTACTCTTTTAATAGCACAGCTCTATACTCGTGATTTCCAAGTTCTGGAACTATCTTTATGTATATAGTTTTGGTTTGCTTCCGCTTTTGTCTTGCTTTGTTGTTCAAAGTTTTGTTCTGTTTATTTCTATTCTTGTACTCATTACCTATCGTTCTGGATTACGAGTTAGTTTACCTACCGATGGGTTATAGTGGGTGTCATCATGACTCAAGAAATCAGATCGTGACATAACATCATTTCTTCTTTGATGCACAACAAATTGAGATTTGCAACTCATGTTTTTGTTCCTAGAAGTGCGGAATCAGTAATGTCTGGGCAAGGTTTACCATCAACAAATATAGCTACAATTTTAAGTGGTCATTTGGTGAGTTATAATATTGAGAAGTTGACTTTTCTTACACCGATTAACACTAACAAACAACTACAAGTTGGTGGTAGTAATCATTTTTCCCCAAAATAGATTTGTAAACCGACAAGTTGGGGACATTTTAGAAGAAGTTAAGGAATAGGATATGCTGGATCATTATTTGACAAATATAGTTAGAAATGGAGTATTTCTCTTAGGAAACACTGCATTAGAAAAAAAATAGAAGAAAGAATAGTTGGATGATAAGGTGCATAAGGAGTTTTTTCTAAGGTACTTATCGATGTGATTGACAAATCAATATCATATGACAGTATCAACAATTTCAAAAGATTCAATAAATTCTAGAAGAAGCGATCAACTATCAAGATTTGACATATTTGAAAAAGGAAAGAGGAAAATATTTTAGTTCATCCATTAATGTTAAGACCCGAAAAACGAATAGGTGAAACTAGAGCCTAACGAGTGTGTTGTTGAGTTTGTTGTGGGATGTTATGATGAAAATGAGTTCCCGAGCTTATGTTGAGGAGTTTAGGGGTTAAACGTCAAGGTACGACCCCCCAAGGACCAACCAAGGGTCATTAAGGAGGACTCTAAAGTCTAACCCCCAAAGCTGCCAAAATAACAAGAGCTATCAAAAAAGTTGTGACCCACAGATGGGACCTAAGCCCCGTAGGTCCATCCACACCCCGTGGAACCCATCCGTAGGTGATGACATGCTCCAGACCCAAACCATGAAGTGCCAGTACGGATCGTGGACCCACCCACGGTCCGTGGGTGGGGTTTCGTGAGTCACCACTGTAATGCTGTCCAATTCGGCCAAGTGGAGGGGCAACTTAGTAATTTCCTTTTAAGGTTAGTTAAGTTAGGGGGAGGTTATTATTGATTAATTAAAGTATTTTAAGGCTATATAAAGTATTAAAACACCTTTTTGAACTCATTATTCCAAAACACAAAATTAGAAACCTCTCTCCTCCAAATAATTCTCTCTCTAGAAATCACCATTGGAGAAGAAGGAGTCAAGCTTTGAAGTTCAAGATTTCACCTTTGTCAACCAATTTTCGTGGAGTTTAATCAATAGAGGTATGGTAGTCTTCATCTTTGATTAAGTTTCATTCAAGGAGCCCTCTCAAAAGATGATTTAAAATTTCCAAAATTCCCCCAAAAGCTAGGGTTTTCAATCTAAGCATGGGTTCAATTCCAAAATATTTTCAAAGGTTTATATGTGATGAATTATGAATGAATTGTTGAATGAATGATGAATTATGATGAGTTTTATCCTATGACCATGTTACCCCCAAAATACTAAATTAAGAATTTTGATTTGGGTTGATTGATCATGAAAGTATGTTGAATTGTTTATGTCCATATTGAATTAGTTATTGAATCATGTTAATTCCCTTATCTAATGTAGTATTCTAGATGTTTGGATTGAGATTGGTTCATAGCCTTGGAGGGTAATTTCATGAAGGATTTATGTATGATTATGATGTGAAGTATATGTGTGTGATCTCATGAAAGTGTTATGATCATGTTTAGAATGCAATTGTGTTATGATTGGAAGGTTATTCTCAATTATGCGCTTATGAATGATGATGATATATGTGAAAGGTTATTCTCACATACACACACTCATGAATAAAGAATGAATGAAGTTTCTAAGATTATGTTAATGATGATGTGTTGATTAAAAGGTTATTCTCAATTGTACACTAATGAATGATAATGACATGTTGTGAAAGGACTTTCTCACAATATGGGGATTCTTAGTTGAAATGATATTCTCATCTTTGAATCTATGAGCTATCTAATGAATGAATGTTGGGTTTGAGATGGATACTCATCCATGAGTTGAGGCAGGGTATCTAGTAACAATCTCTTATCCCATAATAATGAACTAAAGTAATGAATGTTAAGTACTCCGTGGGGAATAATGCTAAGCACCGAGAGGATATGGATTGAGATGGGTGCTCATCTGTGAGTTGAGGCGGGGTATCTAGTAAGAATCTCTTGAGATGGATGCTCATCCGTGAGTTGAGGCGGGGTATCTAGTAGCAATCTCCCTATCCCATGACTATGTGCCCACATAGGTTTATAGCTAGTGGATCCACCTAAGCTAAATGTTAACGGTCCTACCTTAGGCAAGTAGGAATCCCTTATTCAGTGTGGGTAACATCGGGATTCCATGATTTGCTCACATGGTCTATGTCGATTAAGGCTTACCCCCACAAAGAATGTTAATGAACTATGGCTTCTCAAGAATGCACTACTTAGTATGGATGGTAGTATGGGATGCCATCCATGCATTGCACAAGTAGGCTTTTAGAGTAGTCATGGTGTGTTCCTTTATGTTATAATGTTAAATGAAATGAATGAGCTATGATGATGCTAATGAGAATGTTGATATAAGGTCTAATGAAATGAATGTGTTTATAATGATGCTAGTAAGAATGTTGACTTAAATGCTTAAGGTAATGATGCATGCTTTACTTGGGTTGTATTATGAGTTACTTTCCTTGCCATGACTTATGAAATGTTTATGTTCCTTATGTATGAGTATTGTCTAAAGGTAAAAAGGAAGAATGGTAAGTTCATCTAAGGTGACCTCAAAGTGGTACTTAGTAGGAATAGTAGTATGGGATGCTAGTCTTACATTGCACAAGTATAGCTTAGGGTTACTTAAGGTGAAGGCTCTAAAGTGATGAAATGTCTTATTTGTTGATTATGTGGGTATGTTATGCCTCTTATACTTATGTTAATGATATTTCTCAAAAATTGGCATACGCGCGGTTTTCAACCAAAATGTCCTTTTTAAGCATGGTTTTTGCATGGCTATCATACTTAGTACATTAAATGTGCTAACCCATATTTCTTCTATTTTTCTACAAAGTGTAGGGTTTGGAGATTTGATGTTCTATTCTTGGAAGATAGGTTTCTAAGGTGCAAGGAGTTGAAGATTTGATGAGTCCTCATAGTTTCGAGGAAAAACCCACCATGTTTCTTTATGTCTTTTATTTTTATGTTTAGAGCTTTTGTATGGGTTGCGTCCCAAAGTTTTAAGTCTTATGGTCCTAGATGGTTTGAGAAAACGTATAGAAAGACTTCTGCTTGCTTTTTATGAAAATGACTTCGATTGTATGGTTTTAAAGCGTTTTAAATTCCGCACTATTTCATATGTCTTATGTTATGAATGTTATGAGGCTTGTATGAGGCTCTTCGGAGTCTTGTACGCTGTGTTACGTCCAGGATGTAGGCTCGGATCGTAACAATTAATTTGTAAAAGGAAGCTCGATTTTCTTCTTAGATTTTATGGTTTTGCATAACTTAATTAAGAAAACACATTTGTAATACATAACTAGTTTTTGAAAAACACATTTGTAATACATAACTAGTTTTTGAAAAACACATTTGTAATACATAACTAGTTTTTGAAAAACACATTTGTAATACATAACTAGTTTTTGAACACGTGCGTTGCACGTGTGTCTCGTATAATTTTTTACAGATTCATTAGAATAATTACGATAAATTTGAAACTTTGGTCAAAAGTTAGCAAACTTCCAATAAAGTCACAAATAGACTTGAGACAATCAAAAAGTTCATAAAAAAATAAATTGAAGAAGCATGATAGAAAGATAACTGGAAAAAATACCACATACACATTTTTCTAAAGACTTTAATCATAATAATATAAATGAAAAAATAAATACATAAACTTAACACAATAATAATATAATGCTCCACTACTTCAACTATAGAATAAACACGATAACCTTGAGTTGGGGTTTCATGAAACAAAAAGGATGAACTTATATAGATAAAAATGAAGGATATGTCTTAAAGTTTTAAAATAATATATGAAGGTTATGAATTTGAAAATATGAGATCAGTTATAGATATTAAGAGAAACAACTAAATAGGTAATTAGATATAAGTTATGAATATAAATATTTAAGTATACTAAATTAAGATCTTATAAAACATCTAATTAATTATAGTAATAATGATATCACATTATACTAAATAGTTGAACTGGGAGAATGCTTATATGCTATACAAATAGAATGTTTACTTATGTAAATTAAAAAGTTCAGAAAATTGTTTCATTTACCTATAGTTATTTCAAGTGTAACTTTGTTTATTTATTTCTCATAGTTATTTCACTTTTTTTAATGTTGATGTCTTTCATCTTCCACATTAAGAGTAAATGTTGCACAATTGTTTATTATTTCTTAGTAAAAGGGGAGAAAAATTTGAGCAAATAATATATAAATATTGTAGCTGTGTGGGTTTAATAAAATAAATCTCGCTTCTTTATTATTTCTCTATGTTAAGTAAATTGAAGGAAAGAACTAAAAAATAACTAAAGAAAAATAATATACAAATTATTTTTTTAGGTATGGTGGCAGGCACATGATTTTGTCAATGCTATTTTATTTTTTTTGGTAAACAACTAAACATAAACGTTCTTAAATGAATTAGATAAAAAGTTTTTTTAAAAAACAATTTAGAACAACTTGCTATGAAATAATTTCTATCAATTTTCTATGAAATATTTATGTCTTTCAAAGTTTGACTTTACACCTTCTTATTTTTAGTATTTAGTAACATATAATATAGTTATTACTTAGTATTGAATTAATTAGATATTTAATAATATTTTAATTTAGTGTGAGGGTAAAATGGTAATTCAATTTTGCATCTTGAAGCTTTCACTTTTAGTATAATATGATGATGATTAGTATCATATAACATAATTATTACTTAGTATTTAATTAATTAGATATTTAATAATATTTTAATTTAGTGTGAGGGTAAGATGATAATTCAATTTTGCATCTTGGAACTTCTCACTTTTAGTATAACTAGTTTTTGGAAACGTGTATTGCACGTTTGTCTCTTGTAATTACTACAAGATTTCTATGTACTTAAAAAAATTGAATTTTATTAATACGGTAAGATTATTATGGCATCACAATAAATTATACAGCTTCAAATGTACATTATGTTCATCCCATAAATATTCGAAAATAGATCAAATAGAGTAGACTAAAAACAATAAAATAGCTAATGAATTCTAAAACTTTTAAATAAAAAAAATAATGAGAGAAATGTAAAAGATTGGAGGAACTTCCCCAATAACTAACAAAAGCATAAATAGATTTACCTCTTTTTTGTTGCATAAATGGTGAGCAATTACATCCATCAACTGTAACACCTTGGATTCGAGAAAGAGCCAATAGCAGATTTTCTAAATTTTACAGGTGCCACCGACGGAGGTCAAACCACTGCCCGTGGTTTGGACCACGGCCCGTGGTTTGGACCACGGCCCGTGGTTTGGACCACGGCCCGTGGTTTGGACCACGGACCGTAGGTATGGTCCGTGGTTGGCCACCCAGAACTCCCAGAAAAAATCACGACCCACGGCAGGACCACGGTCCGTGGTCCAGGGTTCGTAGATCATGACCCCCAACACCTAGTCTCAGACGCCAAACGACGCCCTGTCAGGACAGCCCGTTGGTCAGTCCACGGTCCATCGGTCAGTCCACGGCCATTGGTCAGTCCACGATCCGTCGGTCAGGGTCCGTTGATGGCCTCGTCAACTGTTAAGTCACGGTCGTTTTGTCTTTCCCCTATGCTTTGGACATTTAAGCCTAGTAATTTAGTCAGAACCTACCTAAAACTTTTATTCACCAAAAATCATCAAAACTTAGAGCAAAAAGAAAAGAAACAGGCGCTAGTTTCCTAAGAACAGTCAGAAAGTTTCTTCAAGTTCCAACCTCGAAATCAAAGGAATTCTCCGTAGATTTTATCACCAGGTATGTGGGATTTCACTAGTGGATTCCTTTCATCCACTAGGTCCCTAGAATTCAGTCAGTTTCTTGATTCTCCATATCTTGTTTAGGCCTAAGGTTCTAAAACCTTGGAGAATTGTTATAATTTCAGTTGCTATAGTATCCTTAATCTAAGTAACATATTTTCTTGGAAACGTTGTTTAAATTATTGTATGAAATTCAAAACCCTAGTTTGTGTAGATTCTCCTAGTTCATGAATTGCACTTGCTAGGTAAGTTAAACAGATAATCATGCTTCAGTTTTCTAATGTCACATTATCAGTTTATAAATGTTGCATTCTCAGACAGTATTTTGAGCTATTCAGCATATCAGTTACATTTGTATCATATACATATTTGAATATGAAGACTTAGAACTAATGAATCAAACATGGTATGAGATAGAATTACATGAACTAAATCCAGACTTAGAAAGATTTAATATTAACGATTTAGAACTAGATTCAGAGTAATGATAAATTACGAATACTTACAATATTGGCACGAAACTAATGAATCAATAACTCTGTTAGGAAACCTGATAAGAGAAAATATAGAAATGTATTAAAGAACCTAAGATATACAGTACATAGAACATATTCTAGAAAATGTAAAAGAAATAATTAGATTAATACCGCTAAGAGAAAAATATTATGTTAGAATAAATCATGGATAAAGA
>JAJOOS010001606.1:0-43136 GCA_029582725.1 Solanum chiquidenum | reverse complement strand
CCACCCCCCCCTTATCCCAAATAAAAAATGTAAAAAGAAGTTATCATTTTTTTTATAGAATTTATTTTTATAAAATGATTTACTACTCCACCCTTTATCACTCTTTTTTTGTGTGAATGAACATCTTTTACCCATTTTATCCATTTAACTACCCACTTTTAAATGGGTATTATTCGTTTTTACCCATTTTTAAATGAGTTGGATACCCAACCCATTTTCAATGGGTAAATATGAGTGGATACCCATATTAATTACCCATTCTGCCACCCCTATGACATTTATCATAAACTTTTTTCTCATAAAACAACAATGTTTTGAAGACAACAGATGGTAGATGCAAGTGAGAATCACCCTCCACCTCTTACGTCCTATTTTGAAGGATTCAAAATCACCTAGAAAGCAAAGCGAGAAAGGGCAAGTGTTGATTTTTTGGGGACAATGGTTGAGGAATGGGATAGACGTAGATCATCATGTTTAAGAATAAGGAAAAAAGCTTTTTTTAAAGGTAATAATTGTTAATGTGAAGTTCCTAAATACAAGCAGTAAACAAAAGTAAAGAATCTACCAAAAAATATGATCTTCTAGGAATGGCACCTAATTACCTATGCAAACAGAAACTTCATGGGTGCACCAAAATTTTACTAGGAACAGACTACAAGCCCTCATCTGTATAAAAGTACTTTGCACCTTCCCATTACAGACAAAAGATAAGTTTTATGGTGGAATACAATCCCAGCCTGCATCTGGTGGACAATTTGGAGAGAGGGAGAGAGTAACCACAGATACTTTGAAGACTAATCCAACTTCATTCAGAATAATTTAACTACAATCTTTTGTTTACTTCTGCTGTAAAATGGAGCTTGTAAATGAGGCAGAACCAGTTTACCACTCATGATCTCCTTTCAAGTTCAGAAAACGATACACTTTCGCATTTTGTTTTTGCTAGCCAGTAATGCTCTGTCCAGCACCAACTTACCCCTGGTTCTTAGTTTATAAAGTCTTACATTTTTCCAAAAAGAAATATTTTCCACCTATTTGAAACTTCCTATCCTTTCTTTCCAAATTATCACATTAGAGCCAAGAGAGCTACATCCTATATTCTATATCTTCTTTTCCTTCATCTGAAAGTTCAGATGCATCACCCTTAAACAGCTGTCTCCCAGAAAGATTTCAGGTGTATTTCACATTACTTATATATGCACTAATAATTCCAATATGTAAACAATTGGGAACCAATGACCTATCGGAATTCAATAAACTGTTCCCCATAAGAGGCTATTATTGAAGTCTAGTATACTCTCCAAAATCCAAAAATGCACAAAGATTTAAGGACAAGGCTGGCCATAACTCGCTGTTGTTTATCCAGAAATTACTGATCTTTAAGAATCTGTTTACTTCCTTTTTCCAAAGGAGAAGCTTCACTCGTAGTGGATCAGAATAAAGTGTGCTAGAAAAAGAGTTGTGACCCTGAGCTTGCAAATCTCATTTATTTACCCTTTTAATTTACCAGCCATATTAGACTCTGAGTAACTTGCTGACTAAACTTCAGGTCAGTCATAAATATCGTGACAAAAATGTGCAAGAGTATATTTTACGATAAATACCCATACAAACCTTGGAACGCAATATGTCAGAAAAACACAGGCGAAAAAGTTGCATTGGACCAGAATGCCACCGGTGTTGCTGCTTCTTATATGTCTCGTAAGATTCTGGTAGTTCACAGAGGCACTACGAAAGGAGAACCAAATTTTTAAAAAACTGTTATTGTACAAAGAAACTAATAAACAATCTAGAAACTTACAAACCTTAACGTCATTCACATAGATAAACTTCCATCCACAAAGGTGAGCACGGACAGCAATATCCATATCCTCAACCGTTGTTCGCTCTAACCAGCCTCCGCATTCTTCAAGGGCCTTGATTCTCCATACACCAGCAGTGCCATTGAAGCCGAAGAAGTTAATGAACCATCCATTGACTTGTTGCTCTACTTCAAAATGAAACGCAAGATTTATGTTCTGCAACCGCGTAAGCAAATTCTCGTCCTTGTTCACAAAAGCCCACCTTGTTTGGACAAGAGCGACATCGTCATGTCCCTTCAAGAATGCAACAAGAAAAAAGTCATAGACGTGATTGGAACAACGACCGAAGTGGTCCATGGCAGCCAATTAATGCAGAATACTGCAATTAAGAGATAGGATGCTCACTTTAACAGTACCACCCAAGAGGTAGAAGATAATGTTTACACAACCCTGATTTTCAGCTCAGCATAAAGATAACATGAAATCTTGCGCACTCAATAAAGGATAAATTATTCATCGTTATCCAGAAAGAAATAATTTGATGATACCAAACAAGCCTGCTAATACCGTGCCAATTTTATATCTACAAGAACGAAAGATTCTAGCTAGCATGAAAATACATCATGCACATAAGATGAAGGAAATAACACTTCAGCACCAATTGTTCTTAGTAAACGGAAAAGAGAAAAGGAAATAAATCAGAAAACCCCTCAAATAGGTAGATCCTAAAAGGAGACTCAAGAACAGATACTTAAATAACCCTCAAGAGAACTTTTGTACAAAAATAGCCTAGTAATTTTTGCAAATAAATATTGGAACAGACTCCTTTCCTGCCTATCATTGAAGCTTTTACACAACTCCCTCTTCAAAATTTCCGGAAAAAATCTATAGTTCCCCCTGTTAGTGACGTACCCCATTTTTCATTAAGACTCCAATTGCAACACCAACAAATAGAGACAAGTAGATTGTACCAAGATTTCAATTCAGAGAACATTCTAGTGCCTACATGAGCCACCCAGATATATCTCGGAAAAGCAATCACCTTGAAATACGGAACGGTGTTCTTCAGAAAATCTGGTGTTGGTTGGAAATCTGCATCAAAGATTGCTACAAATTCATAATTTTTTACATAGTCACAACTCATTGCAGATTTGAGATTCCCTGCCTTATAGCCTGTGCGTATAAGACGGTGACGATATATGATGTGCACACCCCTCTGTTGCCACTTTTGTACTTCAGCCTTGATGAGTCCTTGAACACCCAAATCATCGGAGTCATCTAAAATTTGTACGAGCATTCTGTCCTTAGGCCAATCCTGGACGCATACTGCTGCAATCGATTGTTGGTATACCTGAGTAATACCACAATGAAAGAAATTATACTTAGTCAAGGAGTGACTTAACAGAAACACCAACTTACCCATTCAGGGAAATAGGTGGATTGTCATAAATACACAACTAAATTAGGATCACCAATGAAAGCATTACAAAAGTTTAACAGATAATAGGTATGGAGTTTCTGTCAAGTACACAACGAAGTGACAATTGTGGGTGCTGACCCAAGTTTATTCTTAGAAATTGTTTGTCCGTGAAGATACGCTCTTAAATCTACATTCAAGTTAAGATAGAAAATACATGGTTCAATCAACTGCTCACCCTGTATTTAAGCCAACTACATACTGTAAAAAGTCTCAGGCTTGGTAAGATCATCATCTCAAAATTAATCCTAAGTTTCATACTATCATGATTATTACTAATAGTCACCACTACAAAAATAGGAATTTAAATGCATGAAAGATTTTACATGCAAAACATCACTAGAAACTGCAAACTTAGTAAATATTGCACCTCATCATTCGAAACATCACTAAAAACTACAAACTTAGTAAAGACTGCATTCTCATCAATCCTATTTCTAAAAAGCAAGTGAAACTACCTCTACACTTGGCTTTGAGAGGGGAAGTTCTACAGAAATGAATAAACTAAGGAAGCAAATTCACTTAGCATGTCATGTTTAGAACTAAAAATGATAGCATGTCATGTTTAGAACTAAAAATTATAGATTTTTGGCAGTGAGAACTGGAAAACATACATCGTCTTACCTCCCTCTCATTGCACATTGGTATCTGTAGCAACACCATGGGATAATCCTCTGCATTCAGATTTTCTACATCAGAAGAGTAGTCAATCTCAGCTAAAGGTTTCAGGCCTCGGAACTTGATCCAAAAGCAACCAAGTACAAGAACTACTCGATCTACTGACTGTATTAGGAACAATACAATACAAATACTGATCAAGCTCTGCAACGGCGGCGCCAAATAGTTGGCCCTAATGTCTAGCCAGTTGGCATAGACGTACTCCGCTAAGTCCAGCACCTCCGCCGATGCGGATTCCACAGTGGGAGGACTGAAATGCCATCCTCTGAAGTAAGCAACAAGCTCAAACACTAACAATATCACTGAAACAGTCAAAAACACCTTAATTACGCGATAGAGTCTAGAATCCGAGCGAGGATGAGCCGAATTGGATGTAACGATTCGTCGTTTGGCGGTGCGAACAATGGAAATGAAGCCACTTGTGAGGAATGCGATTGAATTAGCAATTTGTTGAAACTTGAGAAGGTAAATCCAGGAGAGTTGGCGAGCACTGCGAGTACGTTCCTTCTCGGCAACGGTTGGGCTGGAGATCTCAACAGTCAGAAAGCGAGAGTATTCGGAAGAAGAAGGGAAGAGGTCCTCACTGCCATTGGCTGACTGCTGCTTGTTCCACCATTCCTGAAACTCTTGATTAGGCGGCCGAGACATATATATTTACGTAATGGCACAATTGTCGCCGTCGATACGGATACTTGTCAGATCTCGAATTTGCACCCGCGATGGAACATAGAGAGAGTGTACTGTGTAGTGAGAGTGCCAACTGCGATCCGGAGAATGGGGAAGTTAAGCCGGAAGGTAATGAAGCTAAATTTAGTTCAAGTCCAGAAGCTCATCTAAGTTCCTCCCCCTGTTCGACCAAAAAATATTGAAGCAGACCATGTGCGGCATTACTCGAGAATCTCACGCGCATATAACATAGTATCTTGCACGCTCGCCATGTTTTTAAGTATTTCTTTTACCAAAAAAAAGAGAGGTCAAAATGCCTTTAAGACTATGTGGAATGAATAAAAATGCATCATTTGATAGTATTCTTTAGCATATAAATGCTTTTATTGATAATAGTTTGATCCAAAAATCCTTTTATTGTTACTTAATGGATTCAAAATGACTTTTTTTTAAATAAATAAATTATCTCTAATGGTTTTGACGCAAGGCGACAATGAATTTGGGGTTAGAAATAGTGCGGTGGATCATCGCTCTTGGATTTTGCTAGAGTTTTTGAGTTGGTGATACCTGATTCATGCTTTTAAAGGAGGATCACTTGATTACCTTCCGTAGCGCGATGGCTAAAACCTAGATAAATTACTTGTTTTTGAGGAAAGACGATAGAAGGCCTTTGTAAGGATCGCAAGATTATTTCGAGTGAGAATCTTACTACTCATCACAAACTTTTGGTGATGGACTTAGAGAGTAAGCGAGGTAAGCAGAAGAAAAATTGTATGGCTGGCCTAAAACTAAATGGGGTGGTTTGACATCTCCCTATCTCATGTGATTGGGGAGAATTTGATGGCGACGGGGGCTTGGTGGAGTAGTGGAGATGCAAAAAGTATGTGGGATAAGACAGCTAGTTGCATTAGAGAAGCAGCTCGAGAGGTGTTAGGGCTGTTGAAGGGCAATTTTAGGGGTGGGGTGGGGGGGTGGGTGGGTTTGGTGGAATGAAGAAGTTCAAGGCAAAGTGAAAGCAAGGAAAGTTGCGTATGAAAAGTAAGCGCACCTGCACGATCGAGGATGAGAAGAGAGCAAACATAGAAACTTATTAGGCATTAAGGATGGAGGCTAAGTTAGTAGTTACAACAGTTAAGATGACAACTTTTGAAGATTGTATATTGAACTAAGGATAAGGTGAAGATAAGAAGTTGTACACACTCGCGAAGGCGAGAGAGAGGAAGTCTCGAGACTTGAATCAAGTGAGGTGCATAAAAAATGAAGAAGGTAAAGTGTTGGTGGAGGAGATCCACATTAAGCAACGATGACAAGTGCATTTCCACAAACTATTGAGCGAAGAGGGGGGCATAGAGATTGTAATGGGTGAGTTGGAACATTCAGAGAGACATCGAGATTTTAGGTATTGTAGGTGTATTAAGGTTGAGGATGTGAAGTGTGCTATTAATAAGATGAGTAAGGGAAAAGCGTTAGGACGATTCTAGTGGAGTTTTGGAAGAACACGGATAGAAAAGGTTTGGAGAGGTTGACTAGCTTGTTCAATGCCATTTTTAGGATGGATAGGATGCCTGAGGAATGGAGGTAGAGTACAATGATTCTGTTGTATAAGATTAAGGGTGATATAAAAAAATTGCAACAATTACAAGGGTATTAAGTTGTTAAGTCACACTATGAAAGTTTGGGAGAAGGTGATGGGGATGAGGATGAGAAGGAGTGTGTCTATTTTCGAGAATAAATTTGTATTCATGCCAAGGAAGTCAACCACAGAGGCAGGGTCGTCTTTTAACCACTAGGCCACTAAAGCTATCGCTTGGGTCCCCATATTTTTGGGGGACCCCATTATTTTTAAAAAGTACTTGTATATATACTTAAAAAAATTATATTTACTTTTAAATATTAAAAAAAAGTGCAAGAAGTGAAAAAAAACGTGCAAGAATTAAAAAAGAAGAAGTAAGTACTGTTAGTTTTTAATTAGGGAATGGAACAATTTTTGGGAATAATAAACGTGCAAGAATAATAATAATAAAAAAAATAAAAAAAAAGGTAAAGTGCCATTAGTTTTTAATTAGGGTCTAGGGAATGGAACAATTTTTGGAAATAATTTGCTTGAGTGAGAAATTATGCTTCCTTATTTATCTCCCAAGACTTTAACCTTATATTATTATATACCTTAATACTCATCTTTTTTATTCTCTAATTTATTATTCTTATTCTCAATATTGAACTCTCTCCTACAAAATCTTTTGATTTACGGTTGCTTATAAGTTACAAAAGAACAAAATTTGTTTTTGGATGTCTTCTTCAGATTTCAAGAAGTGCAACAAGCAATCATTATATTGAAGAAGTCAAGAAACACACCACTAATTCGATATTGTTATATCAACTTATCAAATCTATGAGTCAGGTTTTATTATCCTAATTTTTTTATATAGTTTTTAATTTTTTTTGTTATTGTTGATATTCTTAGTTCATAAGCATATATATTCTTGTTTTAGTTATTATTACAATTTATTTAATTTAAATATGTCAACTAGAAAATATGATTCCGAATTTACAGAAAGAGAGAAAAAGAGAAAACTTGAAGAATTAAATAAATCCCAAAAAGGAGCCCTTGATAGATTTTTAACAAATAATAAAAATTCTGAATCAAAAAATATTGGAGGATGTTCTTCAAATGAACAAGTCACTAATCAAATTGAGTTAGATTATAATAACATCCAAGAAGAAAATCTAGAAGAAGTTGGTGAAAAATGTGACATAGTTTTCAATAATCAAGAACTCCTAAGTAATTTAAATAGTTGCATCCCTAAAAATATATATGACCCAAGTCAATGAAATAATATAGATATAAAATTGAGAGATCTATTAGTAGAAAAGGGACCAATTAGAATGACTGATATAAATTTTCCAAAGGATAAACATTTAAGACATTTTTCTACAACACACTATATTTAAAAATTGGCAAACGGAGAAAAACATGAAAGAAAATGGTTAATTTACTCTAAAGATTTGGATAAAGTTTTTTGTTTTTGTTGTAAATTATTTAGCATAACTTCTGTTGTTTGTAACAATAAACTAGCAAGTGAAGGTAGTAATGATTGGAGAAATCTTAGTGCTAAGCTTAAAGCTCATGAAGTAACGAACAAGCATATTATTAATATGAGCTCGTGGATTGATTTAGAAATGAGATTGCATAAAAACATAACAATTGATAAAGATGTGCAGGAACAAATTAATAGAGATACAGTACACTGGAAAAATGTGGTGTCAAGAATTATTGTTGTGATCAAAACTCTTGGAAAAAATAATTTGGCATTTAGGGGAACAAAAGAAAATATTTATCAAGAAAGTAATGGTAATTTTTTAAGCCTAATTGAAATGATTGTTGAATTTGATCCAGTTATGCAAGAACATATTCGGCGAATTAAGCACGACGAAATTCATAATCATTACCTTGAACATAATATACAAAATGAATTGATAAACTTATTGGCGAGTGAAGTCAAGAATAAAATTATTTAGGAGATTAAAGAAAGAAAATATTTCTCAATCATACTTGATTGCACTCCAGATGTAAGCCATCAAGAACAAATGACGTTTATACTACGGAGTATAGATATTTCAACTACTCCAACAAAAATTAATTTATTTTTCTTAGAATTTTTAAAAGTGGATGATACAAGTGGAAAAGATCTTTTTGAAGTTATTATAGATGAGATAAAGAAAATATTAGACTTGATATTGATAATTTAAGAGGACAGGGATATGATAATGGATCAAATATGAGGGAAAAACATCAAGGAGTGCAAAAGAGACTTCTCGATGTAAATCCTGGAGCATTTTATACACCTTGTGGTTGTCATAATTTAAATTTGGTACTTTGTGATATGACTAATTCTTGTACGAAAGTTGTATCATTTTTTGGAGTGATACAACGTATATATACGTTATTTACTTCTTCTACCAAGCGGTTGAAAAATTTAAAAGATTTTGTAACCAATCTAACTCTAAAATCATTGTCACAAACTCGTTGGAAAAGTCGTGTTGAAAGTATTAAAGCATTAAGATTTCAAGCTCCACAAATAAGAGATGCTTTATGTTGGAAAAATATGATATATAGTAGATGGGGAAATATAATATCAAAATAATAATACAAGAATTAGGATAAATACTACTACAATAATATTCTTAAGTAATATATATTTGTATAATACTTGAGTCGTGCTAGGTGTTGCTCCCAAGTATACACGCAAGTGTACGTGGTCGCGCAAGTAATATAGATTCTTAAAGAAACGAGTTATCGTTCCCAAGGGACTTATGATAATTTATATTCACTTAATTCTACGACTAAAAGTAAAAAGTAATCTTTTCAAGAGTTGATGCTTTATTGTTTATCTACGAATAGTTAAGCTCTAATTGAAAATAACTAATTGTGAACGACTTTGATCTAATGTTTCAAGCAAGTTTAAAACAATTCCAGGGCTGCACCATATATTGAATATCATGTATCAAATTATTGGCATAGAACTAATTTCAGTTGTCAAGTTACTGGTTTATAGGGTTAATTATATGAGTCAGGCTATACACCTCTCGTCGCCTACCCCAATTAGCTACCTAACTACATCGTTGAGCGGGAATTAATAGACTAATTGGCGAGCATTTACATATCATCCTATTTCATAACCAAGCGAGTTGTTCGTCCGGGCGTCACTCCTAAACACAAATCACCTCGACTTAATGGGTCGATCAAGCTCTCTATATTCTCTGGTCTATCTAACCTCTCCTCTCCCGATTTTAAGGTTAAACAATAGATTTATCTCTAGATGGCCAGTCAAGAAATACTAAAACAAGAATATAAAAGTAACTTATAATGACAACCAATAATTAATTCATAAAGCCTTTAATAATCAACAATCCATTCGTAGCTACAACCCCAGAACTAGGGCGTTTTAGCTACTCATGCTATTAGAAAACAAGAAAATACAATAGTTCGTGCAATTTTCGAAAAGTAGAAGAGTTAAAGGATTAAAACCTATTACAAACTTGAAGTCTTGCTCTTGCACACTAAATCAAAAGTTGAACACTAACAATGGAGTCCTAAGGGTCTATTTATAATATTTAGGAACAATAGAGTAAAATTCTACTGCAACTAGGAGTCCTTTTTAAATCAACTTTCACCAAAACTCCGAAATAGACTGGGGCATCGCGCCCAATTCGCGCCTGGCAGGCTGGCGCGCCACGCTGCCAGTGCGCCTAAATGTAGCTCCAGTAAAAAGCTCCTGGCGCGTCACGCCTTGTCTGCGCCAATGGTGCTGGGGCGCTGCACCTGATCTTTACTCCTGGCGTCGCTTTTCATCTTTAACTCCTTTTTCTTCCTTGACTCAATCACTTCCCTTAGGAACCTTGCAAAATTACTAATCATGTATGTTAGTATGCAATCATTGCAATTTTAAGCAAAAATACTCTAGTTAGATTAGTGAATGTCCTAAAACTTACGTTAAAAATGGTTAATTTGTAGTAATTTGGCATATAAATATGCCCAAGATCACCACCCCACACTTAAACATTTGTTAGTCCTCGAACAAACTCTATCTTATCAAATCACACTCTTCAACCTTGGACTCATCACCTTGCTTTACAATCGGCCAAACACATTTGATCATGATCTTGTGGCACCTACTACATGCAATAATTTCAACTCTATCTTATAGTCTACCAATCAACAATTCACAATCTCGATGAATGACTCTTACCAAATAAGTCCGGGCTAATGCAATATTATCGAGACAAGACAAACAAGATTAAGCACCAAAACATATTTCGTGAATGCCCTCACCACTTTAAGTATAGCCTTTCCTTCACACCAACAACCATGCATTTCCATCACAAGGTTATTTTTTTTTTTTTATAAAATTTACTCTCTCACTTATAAATGAAGTTTCACATATCCTAACATGCCATAAGCTTGCCCCTGGTGTACTTTAATTTTCACAAAATGTTACTCATAGAATCAAGAGGACTTTCATTCGGTTATAATGTTGGCTTTTAGGTAAGGGAGGATACATTTTGGTAAAATTAGTGACTCATCATCCCTAATGCACATGTTTTGTTCTCCTTGCTAACATTCACAACTCTTTCTTCCCCTTTTAGTTTCCCACTAGATGTTTTCCAACTGAATTTAACACCTTGCCTTCACTTTCACTTGAGCCCTCTTTTTTGCACACACCCCTTTTTCTCTCCTCTTTATTTATATAATTATATATTTATTTAATTTTTTTTTTATTAGCCACCTTTGACTTAGGCTTTTTGGCCTTGGTCGAAGTGCACAATGTCCCAAGGGACCGGGGCCATTCACAAGCTTTTAGGACTTATGGAGTATCATTTGTCTACCGCTCTCTTCTTCTCCACAAAACCAAGCATTTCCGCCCTATCCATTTTAACCAAAGTTATCACTTTCTTCAACTCAACATAGTGCATTAAGGATTACTTTGGGATCAAACTAATGGTATCAATAAAAAGGGATTCGTCTCAATGAGGCTAAACTAGGGATATTTTATTTGGAGGCACATAAGGAAATTCAAACTTGGCTATTCAAAGAAATGCCTCAATCATATTATATAATTCACACAAGTTACTCCTTAGCCACACTTGGGGCAAGTTCTAGATGTTATTCAAATACAAAAACTAAGCAATAATTCTCCACACATGGTATCACAACACACATAAGGACCCAATACTTGTAGCATGCTCACATAAATTGCATTACAGTGTTTCCACACGATTAAGCCCATATTCTTTATTTTCATTTAGAGTCAAGACAAAGAGATTATGTTTGTTTTCAAGGTCACCATTGAAATATTGCAAACAAGGTGTTAGAACCCATGACGTCTAGCCAATTATCAAGAGGTAGGTTTCATACATCTACTTCCTAATGACTAATTTTCCCTTAAGACGATCGTCATCCATCCATCATCGGGAAACGTCACTCCTAGACAACTCTAAGACTCAATAGAGCAATAAAACTAACTATTCTCGGTTCAATGGGACTATCCTTGGGAAAAGAACCGAAAACAAAATGCGAGGAACCCTCCTAAAAAAATAAAAAGACTCGATAAAGCAATAAACTATGTATAATGAAGTTCAACTTCCACCCCACACTTAAACAAAACACTGTCCTCAGTGTGCAAATTAAGACAAAGTGCAAAGGTAAAAGAGGACTCCCTGTCGGCCTCTAGGCCACGTGCTTCATATCAGCGAGTTGCCACATTATTGGCAAAATCCATAGCCATTGAGGCTGCATTACCATCTCCATCACCTGCATCAGTATCATTATCTCCGGTGCCAATATCATCTGACTCATCCTCTTCCGAGCCATCTTCCTTATCAGCAGTGGCATCATCATCATCAATGGGTTCTTGAAAAGCCGGTCCCATCCGACACATGTATATTGCGCTATTCATCAAAAAGTAACGCTCCGCTAGTGTATCCATTTCATCTTCAGACACTGGACGACCACCTATCCGCAGTTTTAACTCAGTCATGCCAAACATACGACCCATCCAACTATCATCACGAGCTTGCCTATCAATAGCAGTCAACACGGGCCCTTGTGATGGATCGTGCGCCTTAGTGCGAGTGACATCAACCAAGTGGCACACTAGATGAGGGGCATGAGGGGGGCATACATCATGATCCTCCTCCTCAATCAGTAACGCCCGTAGGTACCTAGTAATGATGCTCCCATAACAGAAACACCATCTCTTATTGGTCCTAAACTTAAGCATGTTTTGCCTTAAAATAGACCCCACATTTACCGGCAAACCCTTCATTAAACGGTATATTAGCACCACTCTCTTTCTAGTGACATCAGTCGTATGATTACACGATAGTAAGGTTCTACACATAATTTTTAACCAAATGCGAGCCTCTAAATTGAAGTGACCATAGTGAAGAGTCAAATGGCGTCTTGTGTCTCTAATCCTATCCCACCGCGCAATAGAATTCACCCCACACAAAGTATGCCTAATATCACTATAAGGTGGTCTTTCAGTCATAGCCAAAAAATCAGCATTGTCATAATTTGGAGTACCCAAAAATTCATTCAGTGACTCGATAGAAAATCTCACCCAACTATCCCTAATGAACCCTTTATTTATCTCAACACAATGTGTATTCCAATTCGCATAAAATTCATGAACTAAGCTTAAATTGCACTCACCTTGATCCATGAAGACGTATTGGAGTCCCAAGGCATTAATTTTGGCGAAAATGTTGGGAAATTCTTGTCGCAATCGCCCCTCATCTACATACTCATCACCTAAGTACTTGGATTCTTGTTGACATTTGTACCAATCGTTTCCATAGTGCATGACCGCTTGCCCGCCAAATTTTTGGGGCGGCAAATCATTGGGTTCACGACTAGAACTTCCGGCAACCGCTCCTTTCCTACTCCTCTTAGTACCCGAACCACTAGCAACATTCTTACCCTTAGGAGCCATCTTTATGCCCAACAATGGAAAAATATAAGAAGAGAAAAACAAAGACAAAAATAATTGGGGAAAAAGGAAGTGGGGGTCGGGTAGGCCGTGGGGTGGGTGGGTTTGGAGGGTTGTGAAAATTTGTTGGTTAGAATGGGTTTAAGGATGTTAGAGTTGAGGGAAAGGGAAGGGAAGAAGGTTTTGGTTGGGATTAGTGGACGAATTTGGGATTTTTGGGGAAGAGAAGAAGTGAAGAAGAAGAAGAACTTTTGGGTTTAGAGAGAGAGAGAATTTAGAAAAGTGGGTTTATTTGGGTAGGTGGAAGAGTTAAGAAGTGGATTTGAAGTGAGTCCCATGAATTTCCAAGAATTTTTGGAAAATTACTCACTAGATACGGTAGCGGCGCGCCCAAATCGCGCCAGTAAGTCTGGGCGACGCGTTGCCAGTGCGCCCAAAAGTCGTCGCAGTCGCTTGCCCTTGGCGCGGCGCGCCCATTTTTTGCCCACCCTGGTGGCGCGATGCACCCATTTTTCGCCTTCCATCGGTGTTCTATGGGGTACCCTGGCGCAATAGTGGCGCGTTGCGCCCAAAAGAGTCCCCAGTAAATTGCCCTTGGCGTGCCGCGCCCCAAATGCGCCCAAACTGGATTTTTCAATTTATTTCCTCTATTTTCGGGTGATTTCTCCTCCTATGACCTGCACATAAAACAAACAATGTGACATTATAATGGTGGGTTGCCTCCCATCCCAGTGCCTTAGTTTTGGTCATGACACGACTTATCTTTTTGTTTTTTTCTTTGTAATTTCTAAAGTCCTACCTAAATAATCAAACTAAGAAACTAAAAACTCTACACCTAGAAATTTGAAAACTAAGCTAAAATTTCAACATTAAGCAAAACTACTACCTATTACATATCATTCACGGATTGCCTCCCATGTAGCGCTTGATTTAACATCACGGCACGACGCAACTTGGATCATTCATCATTTAGCTCAAGAGCTTCCTGATCACGATCCAAATCCTCACCGAAATAGTGTTTCACCCTTTGCCCATTGACCAAGAATGTGAGGCCAGTCTTACCTTTAAGTTCAACAACCCTATGTTGTGTCATTCTGACAACTTTAAAAGGGCCACTCCACTTCGACCTTAGTTTTCCGGGGAATAACCTTAGTCTAGAGTTAAAGAGTAGTACCTTATCTCCCGGATTGAAGGAACGAGCTACTATGTGCTTGTCATGCCACCTCTTTATCTTTTCGTTGTATAGCTTTGTATTCTCATACGCGTGGAGCCTAAACTCCTCAAGTTCATGCAGCTGATTCACTCTTTTTTTACCGGCTAGCTCGGGGTCTAAGTTCAGCTTCTTGATTGCCCAATATGCTTCATGTTCTAATTCCACCGGAAGGTGACATGCTTTCCCAAATACTATGTGGTAGGGAGAAGTCCCTATTGGTGTCTTATACGCAGTCCTATATGCCCACAACACATCATCTAGTTTATCAGACCAATCCTTCCTTTGCGCATTCACCGTTTTCTGCAAAATTTGTTTCACTTCTCTGTTCGAAACCTCCACTTGGCCACCCATTTGAGGATGGTAAGCTGTAGCAACCTTATGACGAATACCATACTTAGCAAGAAGATTCTTAACAAGGTGGTTAATGAAATGCTTACCTCCATCACTTATAATTGCCATTGGAATGCCAAAGCGAGTGAAAATGTGCTTCTTGATGAACTTTATCACCACCCTTGAATCATTGGAAGGAAGAGCGACAACCTCGACCCATTTACTCACATAATCCACAGCCACAAGAATGTATTGGTTTCCACTAGATGGTGAGAATGGACCCATGAAGTCAATACCCCACATATCAAAGATTTCTACCTCCAAAATGTTACTTAGCGGCATCTCATGTCTTCTTGAAATAGTACCCAACCTTTGGCATTTATCACAACCCTTCACAAAAGCAATAGAATCTTTAAATAACGAGGGCCAAAAGAAACCAGATTGTAGTACCTTATGAGCAATGCTCTCTCCTCCATGGTGACCTCCATATGGGCTTGCATGACAACTTTCAAGCACTTTGTGAACCTCAGATTCCAGAATGCATCTTCTCACTACCCTATCTACGCCTTGCTTGAACAAGAATGGTGCATCCCAAATGTAGAACTTGGCATCATGATTGAGCTTTTTCTTTTGTTGGGTGGTTTCCCCCGGAGGATAATCGCCACTTACTATCAAATTCACAATGTCTGCATACCATGGTACTTTAGAGATATCTAATGCCATCAGTTGTTCATCCGGAAAATCTTCCCGGATTTGCTCACCTTCATTCACATGTGAAAAATCCTCCAGCCTAGATAAGTGATCTGCTATTTGATTTTCAGTACCTTTCCTATCTTTGATCTCAAGGTCAAATTCTTGGAGAAGCAGTATCCATCGAATTAGCCTTGGTTTAGCAACTTTCTTGTTGAATAGGTACCTATTAGCTGCATGGTCAGTAAAAACAATCACTTTAGTATCTACCAAATACGATCTGAACTTGTCGAAGGCGAACACTAGAGCCAGCATCTTCTTCTCAGTAACTGTGTAATTAACTTATGTAGAATCAAGGGTCTTGCTTGCATAATAGATCGAGTGGAACACTTTATTCTTTCTTTGTCCCAACACTGCACCCACTGCTACGTCGTTTGCATCACACATGAGTTCAAATGGTAATTCCCAATTAGGAGCAATTAAGATGAGAGCTTCAATTAAGTTCCTCTTCAACATCTCAAAAGCTTTTAAGCACATCTCATCAAAGTCAAACTTCACCTCCTTCTCCAAGAGGCTGCACATAGGTCTTGCAATCTTGAAAAAATCCTTGATGAATCGCCTGTAAAAACATGCATGACCAAGAAAACTACGCACACCTTTTATAGAAATGGGAGGGGGCAATTTCTCAATAACTTCTACCTTAGCCTTATCAACCTCCAAGCCAGATTTAGACACCTTGTGTCCCAACACTATCCCCTCTCTTACCAAAAAATGACACTTTTCCCAGTTTAGAACTAAGTTAGTGTCCTCACATCTAGCAAGTACTTTATCAAGATTTCGGAGACATACCTCAAAAGACTTCCCGAAGATGGAGAAATCATACATGAACACCTCTACAAAGTCTTCCACCATATCATGAAAAATGGCCATCATACACCTTTGAAAAGTCGCTGGTGCATTGCAAAGTACGAATGGCATGCGTTTGAAAACATAGGTACCATAAGGACAAGTGAACATGGTCTTTTCCTGATCCACGGGTGCAATCAAGATCTGGTTGTAACCGGAATACCCATCTAAGAAACAATAGTACTCCTGCCCTGCTAGTCGGTCAAGCATCTGATCAATGAAGGGAACGGGGTAGTGATATTTTCGAGTAGCATCATTTAGTTTCCGGTAATCCATGCAAATTCTCCCCCCGGTCACTGTTCTAGTAGGAATCCACTCATTCTTTTCGTTCCTTACCACTGTCATACCTCCCTTCTTTGGAACATATTGTACCGGACTTACCCACTTACTATCAGAGATTGGGTACACAATTCCAGCATCTAGCCGTTTTTTTACCTCTTTTCTCACCACTTCTTTCATCAAAAGATTTTAGTCGACGTTGGTGTTGTGCACTTGGTTTGTGATCTTCATTCATGTAGATTCTGTGCATACATAATGCCAGACTAATCCCATGAATGTCAGCCATCTTCCATCCAATAACTTTCTTTCTCCTTTTTAGAATCCGCAATGCCACTCCAACCTGTATTTCAGACAACTCTGCAGAAAGTATAACAGACAAAGTTTCATTAGTACCCAAAAATGCATACCTTAGGTGAGCTGGCAGTGTTTTCAGTTCCAGCTTTGGGGCTTCCTCAATGGAGGGTTTGGGTGGTGGCCCTAACTCACGCTCTAATGGTTCTATTCTCCGCTTATGAGGCTCCATAATTTCCAGATTCAGACATGTTTCTATCTCTTGAGCCTCAGTGTCTTCATCTCTCTTATGACCTATTAACACTCTTTCCAAGGGATCTTTGGGCATAACTAACTCTGACTCTACTATACGATCAACCACAGTAATAACAGACAACTCTTCATAAACAGAAGGCAATTTTAGAGCGTGGTAAACATCAAATACCTCTACCTTATCATGTGCCCTCATGGTTAATTGACCAGCTGCTACATTAATCAATGCCCTACCCGTGGCCAAGAAAGGACGTCCCAAAATGAATGGAACTTCAAGATCAGGTTCAAAGTCTAAAACCACAAAATCTACCGAAAAAATCAATGAACTTACTTGCACTAACACATCTTCTACCACCTCCTCTGACTTAGCAATGGATCTATCAGCAAGTTGAAGAATAACAGTGGTTGGTTTTGGACTACCCAATCCAAGCTTTAGATACAAAGATAAGGGCATCAAATTTATACTTTCCCCCAAATCACACAACCCTCGGGCATGAACACTTTGCCCAATTGTAATATGCACAGTAAAACTACCTGGATCTTTTAAGTTTTTGGGTAATCTATTTCGAATCCTTGAGCTGCACTTCTCAGTAAGTGCTACAATTTCATATTCTGTGAGCCTCCTCTTGCTAGCCACAATGTCCTTCACGTATTTATCATACTTCAAGATACCCTACAAAATGTCAACCAAAGGTAGATTAATGTGAACCTGTTTAAGGAGAGAGAGAAACTTACTAAAACATTCATCTTCATTCTGCTTTTTGAGCCTTTGTGGAAATGGAGGTGGTAATTTCTTTTGAGGAATGGGTACCTCAACATTGGAGCTTTTTACTATCTCTTCCACATTCTTTTCTTTGTTACTTACCACAATGTCTCTCTTCTTTGGAGCTAGTTCCTCTAATTGTAGCCCACATCTAGTGCTTACCGCATGCAACTGCTTTAGGTTGGGCTCAGTATCACCGGGTAGTCCACCTTGGGGACACAAGTTTAAAGAATTAGCCACTTGCGCAACTTGTTTCTCTAAACTCATTTGGGACATCTGGATGTTTCTAATGTTCTCATCCTGCTTATCTATTCTAGCATTTAGTTTGGTCCCTATTTCAGTCATGAGCTTTTGAAGTAGCTCTTCATTGGTCATCCCCCCTTTTGGTGCACTAGAATTTGAGCTTTGGTTAGGATTGTAGTATTGTTGCCCAACCCCTTGAGAACGGTATTGGTTAACCCCTTGCGCCTGATTTTGGTTTTGGTTCCCACCCCATGAGAAGTTAGGATGGTTCTTCCAACTAGAGTTGTAAGTGTTACCATAATTTTGTTGCACTCCACTCCTTTGCGCATTACCCACATAGTTTACGGAATCGGGGTTTGCCTCACATTGCTCGGTTTCATGAGCCCCACTACCATATACCTCACACCAATTTGCTGCTTGTTGTACTACGTTTACCGGAGCCTAATTTAGAGCAATTTGTTTAAATTGCAAGGTAATGTTATATTGCATTGCATCTAATTTGGCATTTATGGCAGTAGCTTGGTCTACATCTAAGATTCCTGCAGCCTTTTGATTTGGGGTTCTAGACATTTCCCCCTCATACCCTTGGTTCCCTTCAGAAAGTTTATCAAGTAAGGTGAAGAACTCTTCACTCGTTATGGCTAGGGCCTGTCCACCTACTGCACTATTAAGAAGAGAACGAGCATTATAGTTTAAACCCTCAAAGAAAGTGTGACAAAGTATCTCATTGGTTTGCATGTGGTGTGGGCAAGCATTCAACATTTGTTTGAAACGCGCCCATGCTTGGTACATGTCCTCCCCTTGCTTTTGAACAAAGTTTATTATCTCCTCCCTCAGCTTTGCAGTTTTCTTGGATGGGAAAAATCGACTCAAAAACTTCTTTGCTAGATCATCCCAAGAAGTAATGGAGTTTGGAGGCTCAGAGTCTAACCAACGTCTTGCAGCTCCGAACAATGAGTATGGGAACAATGTCAACCTTACATAGTCTGATGAGACTCCGATTGGGATGTATGTATTGGTAATGTTTATGAAAGTCCTAAGATGGACTTGAGGATCCTCATGGGGGAGACCTGTGAATTGCCCATTAGTATGGAGGATATGTACCATGTTCTACTTTAGTTCAAATCTACCCCCCGGTGGAGGTTTCCTAATACTAGATGCCAAGTTAGCTATGAGTGGGACTGCCACATCACGGATTGGTCTTGCGGGTACGACAAGCGGTGCTCCTTGGCTATTCAGGTTCCTTTGGTTATTCATGTTTTTCGGGTTTTTCAAGTTGTCTTGATTCTTTTCATCAATGTTTTCCGGATTACCTAAACCCAATTCTCCTCATCCTAGATTCATTTTTTTGCACTTTCGTAAAACTCGTTCAGGTTCGTTGTATGATTCAACAAGTTCTCCTTTCCTAGCTAGACCTGAAAGTCAAGTGTCTGCAAAAACAAGCTAAGATCAAGTACTTAGTAGCCAAATAATCTAATTGTAGACTTAAGAAGATTGAATATAAATCAATTTCTAAGTCCCCGGCAGCGGCGCCAAAAAACTTGTTGCTCCCCAGTATGCACGCAAGTGTACGTGGTCAGGAAAGTAATATAGATTCTTAAAGAAACGAGTTGTCGTTCCCAAGGGACTTATGATAATTTATATTCACTTAGTTCTATGACTAAAAGTAAAAAGTAATCTTTTCAAGAGTTGATGCTTTATTGTTTATCTACGAATAGTTAAGCCCTAAATGAAAATAACTAATTGTGAACGACTTTGATCTAATGTTTCAAGCAAGTTTAAAACCATTCCAGGGCTGCAGCATATACTGAATATCATGTATCAAATTATTGGCATAAAACTAATTTCAGTTGTCAAGTTACTGGTTTATAGGGTTAACTATATGAGTCCGGCTATACACCTCTCGTCGCCTACCCCAATTAGCTACCTAACTACATCGTTGAGCGGGGATAAATAGACTAATTGGCGAGCATTTATAAATCATCCTATTTCATAACCAAGCGAGTTGTTCATCCGGGCGTTACTCCTGAACACAAATCACCTCGACTTAACGGGTCGATCATTCTCTCTATATTCCCTGGTCTATCTAATCTCTCCTCTCCCGATTTTAAGGTTAAACAATAGATTTATCTCTAGATGGCCAGCCAAGAAATACTAAAACAAGAATATAGAAGTAACTTATAATGACAACCAATAATTAATTCATAAATCCTTTAATAATCAACAATCCATTCGTAGCTACAGCCCCAGAACTAAGGCGTTTAGCTACTCATGCTATTAGAAAACAAGAAAATACAATAGTTCGTGCGATTTCTAGAAAGTAGAAGAGTTAAAGGATTAAAACCTATTACAAACTTGAAGTCTTACTCTTGCACACTAAATCAAAAGTTGAACACTAACAATGGAGTCCTAAGGGTCTATTTATAATATTTAGGAACAATAGAGTAAAATTCTACTGCAACTAGGAGTCCTTTTTAAATCAACTTTCACCAAAACTCTGAAATAGACTGGGGCATCGCGCCCAATTTGCGCCTGGCAGGCTGGTGTGTTGCGCTGCCAGTGCGCCCAAATGTAGCTCCAGTAAAATGCTCCTGGCGGGTCGCGCCTGGTCTGCGCCAATGGTGCTGGGGCGCCGCGCCTGATCTTTACTCCAGGCGTCGCTTTTCATCTTTAACTCCTTTTTCTTCCTTGACTCAATCACTTCCCTTAGGAATCCTGCAAAATTACTAATCATGTATGTTAGTATGCAATCATTGCAATCTTAAGCCAAAATACTCTAGTTAGATTAGTGAATGTCCTAAAACTTACGTTAAAAATGGTTAATTTGTAGTAATTTGGCATATAAATATGCCCAAGATCACTAGGCACTGTCCTAAGAAACTATTTCAGTAGTGTGAAATGTTTCCTCAAGATTAAACAAGTCTTCTCTAAAATAATTAGAGGACACATGAATCGACAAAATATAAATGCTACAAAATAAAGCAAGTCGAAAGGGGATATTTGAAATTGGCTAAGTCTTACTCTTCACTTGGTTGTCTCTCCTCAAAACTCCATCAACTACTATATATAGAGGAGCATAACATTGGAGGAAAACATATTACCCAATATAACTTGGTGGCAAAGGGAGCATTACTTGGAGACAAAGGAGTTAAACTTGGGGACAAAGTAGATTAATACTTGGAGATTAAGTTGATGGCATAAGCACATTAATCATCAACTTAATGACATAAGTGCTTATGTCACAAATTAATAGTGTCCAAAATATGTCTTAAATTATTTCAAAATATCCAACACAAAATGTCTCTTAAATTATTTTAAAATATCCAACAATCCCCCATATATTTTAAAATAATTTTGAAATAGAAGAACTCCACTTGCTTTATTTTGTATGATCAAAATGTTATAGGTTTGGTGTCTTTCAGACTATGATCCAAACATAGACCGATAAAATTGAACTTACAGAATTATTGGTGAAATATAAAATTTATATGAACCAATTATTCTTTTGTAAGCCAGAAATTCTACCAATCACATTTTAATCCTCATATTTTGTTGTTCAACGCGGTTTTGCGCCAATAAGCCATGCGCGTGCTTGGTATTCATGAGTGCTCTAGAGACTAGGCCAAAATCTCATAGGGGCGGCTTCACTCCACTTCTCATATAGGTGAATTCATCAAGTGTATATTGCTTTAAATACACCATCCACAGGGACTATGAATTCATTAAGAGTTAATAACTCATCCCTCATAATTAGTAGCAGTTCAAGCACTCTCAGTTAGTGCGCAGAGTCAATATTGACTTGTTATTACCCATATGAACCTACTTTATGGAATCTCCAATCACATAGGTTGTGTTACCATCTCTATTGACAATCATATTGGCCTTAACCCCATCTTTTTCGAGGATTGAAGAATTAACTTTCTTCCTACGGGTTTAGTCAGTGAATCGGCCGAATTCAATTCTGACTTCACATAATCAATGGAAATTACTCCACCTCTCAACAGCTATTTAACGACATCATGTCTCAATTTCATGTGTCTACTCTTACAATTGTAAGATTTATTCTTCACAATAGAAATTGCGGCTTGACAATCACAGTGTATAAACATATGAGACAATTCATCCTTATCAAAGGAATCATCTGGTAATTCATCTTTCATTAAAGGGATCAACAATTCATCCTTTATTAAATGGTAAAATATCCAACACAAAATGTCTCTTAAATTATTTTAAAATATCCAACACTTTATTGAAACTAGAAGAAGTTAGTGAGGATCCAAAAACTAAAAGTGAAGATACTTGTTTAGTAACATATGAGCTTAAATTTTTTGAATTTTTATTGGGTATGACTATTTGGTATGACATATTATTTTCGGTTAATTTGATTAGTAAAAGTTTACAATCTAAGGATATGCATATTGATGTTGCCATAGATCAGTTAAGAGGCCTAATTTCTATTTTCAAAAAAATATCGAGAAGAAGGATTTGTGAGCGCTATGATTTCTGATAAGGAAATCGCATATGAGATGAATATAGAATCTGAATTTCGTAAGAAACGCATAACATTTAGAAAGAAACAATTTGATGAAAATATTGATGATGAAATCACAAAGTGTCTTGAAGAATCTTTTAGAGTTGATTACTTTATCAAAATATAGTAGATCAAACTATTTTTTCACTTCAAAATAGATTTGAACAATTTGAAACATATGGAAATATTTTTGCTTTCTTATTTAATCGTAAAAAATTGAGATCATTATATGATGAGAATTTAAAAAGCATTGTCTTATCCTTGAATTTTCTTTAACACATAATAGTTATTCTGATATTGATGATTTAGATTTATTTTTTGAATTAAAAGTATTAAGAAAAATAATACAAATAGAATATAATGATCTAATGGAAATAGTCAATCAAATAAAAAGACTTGATTCTTTTCCTAATGCATACATTGCTTATAGAATAATGTTAACAATTCTTGTAACTGTTGCCTCAGCCGAAAGAAGTTATTCGAAACAAAAATTGATAAAATCTTATCTAAGATCAACAATGTCTCAAGAGATATTTAATGGATTAACTATATTATCAATTGAAAAAAATTTACTAAAACAAATCGATTATAAAACAATAATTAATGAATTCGCATCTAAAAAGCTAGAAAAGTAGATTTTTAATAAAAGTATATAGGAATTTTTTTTAATTGTTTTTAGGGCCCCTCTCTATGATTTGGCTTTAGGCCCCAATGTTGTTTAGTCGGCCCTGTATAGAGTTTATCCATCTTGTGAGGAAGATGATGGAGATGCATCGGGAAAAAAGTGACTTACATATAGTGTTCATTGACCTTGAGAAGGCCTAGGGTAAAGTCTCAATGGAAGTCTTGTGGTGATTCTTGGAGTCAAGAGGTGTATTGGTGGCATGTATTAGGATTATAAAGGACGTGTACGAAGGATCTAAGACAATTAAGAACAACGGGAGAAGATTTGAAGCACTTTCTAGTAGAGATGGGTTTACATAAGAGAATCAACTCTCAGTCCGTTTCTATTTGCCTGATAGATGAATTGACATGACACATTCAAGATGAGGTGACTTGGTGTATGCTATTTGCGAATAACATAGTACTAATTGATGACATTTTGTCACACCCCGAGCCTACACCCTGGGTGAGACTGGCACTCGAGAACCATTGCTGTCCCCAACCGAACCCTCGACCTGGCTTACTACTCAGCAGAAGACTTACTCATGATAAAATACTATAAAAGTAAACTGAAATCTCAACAAATAACTTAGAATGTATAAAGGAACATTCACTGGCAAAAATGGCATGGCACTCAAGTCTCAAACATCAAAACAGGAATGGAAAGACTCAAGAACTAATATAAACTAATTGTTTATCTATCAAGCCTCTAAAACTGGGAGGGATATCGGGACAAGACCCTCGATCATCCTAACAACTGAAAACTACTAAAGTAATGTAAATAGGGGTCCTCCAGAAAGCAATGAGGCTCACCACAAGACTCTGGATGCTCAACTGGATCCACGAAGTGTTGTATGCTGATCCTGGTTACCTGTATCTGCATCATAGCAACGATGCAGGACAAAAGACGTCAGTACATTGAATGTACGAGCATGCGAAGGGAATACTAAAATAAGACATAAGCTTGAAAAGGGAACTAAAAGAACAAACCTGGTATTAACTCAACTCAACTAAACTCATTTCAATATAAAGCAGTAATATAAATGCAATATAAAGAAAAGCTTTTAAAACATAGATGACAACTCTGTGTGTTTAGAAATATAATAGTAACTCTATGTGTATGCAAATATACAATATAAACTCTGGATGTATATAAAAATACAAGTAACTCTGTATATATAATAATACAAAATACTTATGTGGGAGTTTCCCTAACTGACAACCATCACATAAGAGCTATTGTGATGATACAACGTTTTGCCTCATGCTACCAGGGCCGTCTTATACCTTGCCGAGGGTATAGAACCTGACTACTAAGTGGATCCACTAGTCTATGCTAAAAAGCACTAAAGAATCATCTAAAAGTATGACCCTTTTCTACCCATGATGGCTACATGGTTTATGGGGACTGGGAGTTGTCTGAACTCTCCCCCATATCGGTGCTCAATACTACTCCCAAAATATAATACTAGCTCTTATGTTTAAAAACATAACTTCTTTCTATGGTTTGAGATAATTGCTCAAAACTTAGCTCTAAGGCTCTCTTGGAAATTAGTGTTTACTCTCTTACTTAATTGTGAAAGTATTTACTCTTTACTGAAAACTAGCTCAAAGGCTCTTTTGGAAATCTCAGTTTCCTTTCTTGTTTAAATGCGAATACATTTTACTCTTTGGGAATACAAAGTCCCGATATACTCTTTTTGAAGAAATGAGCTTCAATCTTTACTCTTTACTCAACTCAAAGATCAAGTCTGAAAATAAAGTTAAAACATTTGTAAAAGACTTTGGGAATACTCTATGAACTTCACTTGACTTGACTCTTAACTTCTCTTGACTCTACTCTTAACTTTCCTTGAATTGAATTATGGATTCAAAGCTCATGATCTCATGTTATGGATGATTTCATGTTGTTTAGATGTACCTTAGAGTGTAGAAATCAACTAGGAAACATAGATACGTTTCAAGGGAACTAATACGGAAAGAAGTGGGAAGAAGTAGAAAACTTGGAGTACCTGACACTCTGAGTGGCGCAGGGCGCCAGAGCTGAAACTTCAGAAGAAGGGTTGGGGAGCACCGGCTGGTGCGGCGCCCCAGGACGCTAACTGATGTGGGGCGCACTAGCTGGCGTGGCGCCCCAGCTCTATTCACAGAATTATGACGATTTTTCTTGGTCATTTTTCAACTCTAAATCTTCTAAATTCAATTGTGTCTTTCAACAAACACTTAGATTTGACTACATAATAAAAATATGCAAGAATCTACTCAAAACGACACCTAATTTCATGAATCTAAATCAAGAACTCCTTTACAACTCTCAAAATCAAGAACCCAAGAGAAACTTCAAACAAATCCATCAAGAACTCCATTTCTAAATTCGCTGAAATAAATCATGATTGGCGCATAGGTGAACTAACCCAATGCTATGTGATCTCATATACCTCGTAGGGATCACCCCTTGATGAAATCCACAAGCTATTCTTGAAGAACTTGGTAATTCCTTGCTCCTTCTCATCTTCTTTTCTCTTCTCTCAAAACCCTAACTTGTTTTGATAAAGTGTAAACTGAATCGAATTAGTTTAGACCCCAACTTAATTACCAAAAACGAAATTAATTAATTGGGTAGCGAAAAATCCATAATACCCTTCAAAAATCCGGTTTTGACTTTTCTTATCTAGACAACCAACTTCAAATGAGCATATCTCTCTCATACAAACTCAAAATCGCGCAAACTTGGCGGCATTGGAAAGATAATTCAAATATATTTCCTACGGTATCTTATAGAACACCCAACTCATCCTGATCTAGCAGTTATGGTCATTTCAAGTTGACCCAAAACTCATACTTAACTTAATTTATCAAACTTTCCAAATTTGATTATTTCCAAAAATGGTTTCCTTCTATTTCTAGTTCTTTCTAAAGTGGGATGTTACAATATCTCCCCTTTGGGAACATTCGTCTTCAAATGAGATTACTTTTAGTAGTCTAAGGGCATAACATCTAACATTCAGCTCAAACACCCAAATAGAATCGTGCTGCGCCTGCGAGACCTTGGTAAACCTGTGATGAAATCCATATTGATCATCTCCCACTTCCATTCCGAAAGTTCTATATTCTGAGCCTTACTACCGGGTCTCTGGTGCTCTACTTTAACTTGTTGGCAATCCGGGCATTTAGCAACAAACTCTGCAATGCCCTTCTTCATACTACTCTACCAATATACTTCTTTCAAGTCATGATACATCTTTGTGGAAGCCGGATGAATAGAATATCTAGAGCTATGAGCTTCCTCCATGATCCTCTTTTGGAGTTCATCCACCCTTGGTACACACAATCTATATTGATACCTCAATACACCATATCGCCCTTGTTTAAAAGCCATTACTTTTTGCTTATGAACATTTGCCTTCAATTCAAGCAAATTAGGATCTTGGTCTTGCTTCTCTTTCACTTCTGACATTAATGATGATTCTGCCCCATTCATCACCACCACACCTCCTTCTGTGGAATCCATTAATAGAACTCCTAATCGTGCAAGTTTATGCACATCTCTTGTTAAATCTTTCTTATTTTCCTCAAAATGGGCGGTAGTACCCATATATAATCTACTCAAGGCATCAGAAACAACATTAGCTTTACCTGGGTGATAAGGAATACCCATGTCATAATCTTTGAGTAACTCTAACCACCTCCTCTTTCTAAGATTAAGCTCTTTCTAACTAAACTCATACTGAAGACTTTTATGATCGGTGAACACATCCACGTGAACATCATAAAGATAATGACGCCATATTTTCAAAGCAAATACTACGGCAGTTAACTCTAGATCCTGGGTTGGATAGTTCTTCTCGTGAACTTTCATCTGTCTGGAGGCATAAGCTATAACTTTACCATTCTGCATTAACACACAACCCAGTCCAACTCGGGACACATCATAATATACAACAAAGCCTTGCGTACCTTCTGGTAAGGTCAATACTGGGAAGTAGTCAACCTCTTTTTCAATTCCTGAAAACTTTTCTCACAAGCTTCAGACCATTGAAACTTCACTGTTTTCTGAGTCAACTTGGTCAAAGGGGACGAAATAGATGAGAACCCATCTACGAACCTTCTATAATATCCAGCCAACCCCAAGGCCCTCCTAATTTCAATTGGAGATGTTGGTCTAGGCTAATTCTGCACTGCCTCTATTTTCCGAGTGTCAACTCTAATTCCATCACCGGAAACAATGTGGCCTAAGAAAGCCATTGACTCAAGACAAAAGTCACACTTAGAGAACTTGGCATACAACTCTCTATCCTTTATAGTTTGGAGAACTATTCTGAGATGGCTAGCATGATCTTCCTCATTCCTCGAATAGATTAGAATGTTATCAATGAACACAATAACAAACATATGTAAATAAGGCTTGAACACTCTATTCATTAGGTCAATGAACGCTGCAAGCGCATTGGTCAAACCAAATGACATGACCAGAAACTCATAATGACCATAACGGGTCCTGAAAGTTGTCTTTGGAATATTACATTCCCTTACTCTTAACTGATAATAGCCTGATCTGATGTCTATTTTCAAAAAAGAAGTGGCACCCTGAAGTTGATCGAAGAGATTATCAATTCTCGGAATAGGATACTTATATTTGAAAGTAACATTGTTCAACTGACGGTAGTCTATACACATTCTAAGTGACCCATCCTTCTTCCTCACAAATAAGACTAGAGCTCCCCAGGGTGAGACACTTGGTCGAATAAAACCTTTTTCTAGGAGATCTTTCAACTGCTCCTTTAACTCTTTCAATTCTTCTAGTGCCATCCTATATGGCAGAATAGATATAGGATGAGTATCATGAAGAATATCTATACTGAAGTCTATTTCTCTCTCAGGAGGGTCTCCGGGAAGATCATCTGGAAGATTTCTGGAAACTCTTTTACTATTGGACCTGACTGAATACGAGGTATCTCAACATTAGAGTCATTAACTCGGACTAAGTGATAGAAACACCCCTTAGAAACTATCTTTTTTGCCTTAAGGTATGAAATAAAATGACCCTTAGAAACTAATGAACTACTCTTCCACTCTATAACTGGCTCATTAGGAAACTAGAGCTTGACTACTCGAGTTCTACAATCAACTGACATAACATACATGAAGCCAGTCCATACCAAGAATCACATCAAAATCTACCATGTCTATTGACGAAAATGGTACAATCACGATAGACTCTCTCTACTAGAATAGACTCACCAACAGGTGTAGTAACACTGAAGGGCTCACTAAGTTTTTTAGGAAGAACATCAAAATTCATCGCAACATAAGGAGTTGCAAAGGATAAACTCACTCCTGGATCTAGCAAAGCATAAACATCAAAGTTAAAGACTTGGATCATACCAGTGACAACATCTGGCGAATCCTATTGCTTTTGGCGACTAGTGATATCATAAAGATGGTTTGATCCTCCTCCTGCCCCTGAAGTACCTCATCCAGATGCAACTTTGTCTGGTGGAGCAACTGAAGAAGACGAGGCTCTATTTTCCCCATTCCTATTACCCTGCTAGTTCATAGGACACTCTCACATAAAATGACCGCATTGAAGCAACCAGTGGAGCCATCACGACACATTCCTGAGTGGCTCCTACCACACTTGCACATGCAGGAGGCTTACAACCCCCTTGTGCCACACTACCTTGAGAATGTGTAGGTCTAGTTCTGAAATTATGGGAATTCTGACTATTGTACTGACCTTTGTTCCTTTGTGCAGGTGCACTAGGAGATGATGGAGCAGGTCCCTTGTGTTTCTGTTCGAAAGATTACCGGTTGGCATTACTCTTCTGCTGCCCAAACTTATTCCCTGTCTTAACTCTCTTATTTCGAAACTCCTCTTTGTATTTCAGCTTCTCTTCCTCAACCTGTTGCACATGAATCATCAGCCTTGCTATGTCCATATCTCCTATCAATATAGCTGCCCTGCCTTCCCTACTAGACAGACGAGACAACCCAACAACAAACAACTCATCCTGCTTCTCATGTTAGCAACCATCTCCGAAGCATAGCGTGAAAGTTGTGTGAACTTTAGACTGTAGTCATGAACACTTAAGGAATGCTGCTTAAGAGTGAGAAACTCTCATACCTTTGCTTCTCTCAGTTCTCAGCGAAAGAAATGCCCCAAGAAGGCCTCCTCAAAACAAATCCAACTCACAAATGGTGCACCATCAACTCGATTCTTCTTCCATTGATCAAACCATATTTTAGCGACAGTCTTCATTTGGTATGCAGCTAGTTCCACCCTCTCAACATTAGCAACATGCATAATCTCAAAGACCTTCTGTAGCTCTTCAACAAAGTTTTCTGGGTCCTCGGTGACACTTGAACCAGTGATGCTTGGAGGATTCATCCTTAAGAATTCACAGATCCTTGAAGTATCATCCCCTTCCTGTCGATTCTCTCTCTGTCCGACTTGATTGGTCACATCTTGACTTAACATCCGGATAGCTTCACATAATTAAACATTGGTGACCTCTCCTTGGGGTTGCACTTCTGGTGCATTAGGTACCCCTTCTCCCTATGTTTTAACACTCCTTCTAGTGGGACGACCTCTGACAGGTCTTTGTGGAAGCATGATCCGAAAGACACGCGCAAGCACGAGTTAGAGGAAACTTTTGAGAGATAAACTCTATCACACAAAATGTGTATGAAAGAAGTGAGATAGTTCATAAATGTCGCAGCCTCCTAATTATAAATGTGACGTGCTTCACACCGATAAATATGACTCTACAAACATGACTTCATAGACTCCCTAGGACTCTTGAACTCTATGCTCTGACACCAAGTTTGTCACACCCCGAGCCTACACCCTGGGCGAGACTGACAATCGAGAACCATTGTTGGCCCCAAGCGAACCCTTGACCTAGCTTACAACTCAGTGGAAGACTTACTCATGATAAAAATACTTTAAAAGTAAACTGCAATCTCAATAAATAACTTAGAATGTATAAAGGAACATTCACTGGCCAAAATGGCACTCAAGTCTCAAACATCAAAACAGTAATGGAAATACTCAAGAACTAACATCAACTAACTGTCTATCTATGAAGCCTCTAAAACTGGGAGAGATATCGAGACAAGACCTCCGATCATCCTAACAATCAAAAACTACCAAAGCAATGTAAGTAGGGGTCCTACAAAAAGCAAGGAGGCTCACCACAAGACTCTGATTGCTCAACTGGATCAACGAAGCACTGAATGTTGATCCTGGTTACCTGTATCTGCATCATACCAACGATGCAGGCCAAATGGCGTCAGTACATTGAATGTACGAGAATGCGAGGGGAATACTAAAACAAGACATAAACTTAAAAAGGGAACTGAAATAACAAACCTGGTCTCAACTCAACACAACTGAATTAAACTCATTTCAATATAAAGCAGTAATATAAATGCAATATAAAGAAAAGATTTTAAAACATAAATGACAATCTATGTATTTAGAAATACAATAGTAACTCTGTGTGTATGCAAAGATACAATATTAACTCTTTATGTATATAGAAATACAAGTAACTCTGTGTGTATAATAATACAAAATACTTTTGTGGGAGTTTCTCTAACCGACAACCATCACTTAAGAGCTATTGTGATGATACAACATTTTGCCTCACGCTGCCAAGGCTGTCCTATACCTTGCCGAGGGTATAGAACCTGACTACTAAGTGGATCCACTAGTTGATGCTAAAAAGCACTATGAAATCATCTAAAGAGTATGACCCTTTTCTACCTATAATGGCTACATGGTTTATGTGGGCTGAGAGTTGTCTGAACTCTTCCCCATATCGGTGTTCAATACTACTCCCAAAATATAATACTAGCTCTTATGTTTAAAAACATAACTTCTTTATGTGGTTTGAGATAATTTCTCAAAACTTAGCTCAAAGGCTCTCTTGGAAATCAGTGCTTCCTCTCTTGCTTAATTGTGAAAGGATTTACTCTTTACTGAAAATAGCTCAAAGGATATTTTGGAAATCTCAGTTTCCTTTCTTGTTTAAATGTGAAAACATTTTACTCTTTGGCAATACATAGTCCCGATATACCCTTTTTGAAGAAATGAACTTCAATTTTTACTATTTACTAAACTCAAAGCTCAAGTCTTAAAACAAAGTTAAAACATTTGTAAAAGACATTTGGAAGACTCTATGAACTTCTCTTGACTTGAATCTTAACTTTCCTTGAATTGAATTATTGATTCAAGGCTCATGATCTCATGTTATGGATGCTTTCATGTTGTTTAGACGTACCTTAGAATGTAAAAATCAACTAGGAAATATAGGTACGTTTCAAGGGAACTAGCACGGAACGAAGTGGCAAGAAGTAGAAGACATGGCGTCCCTGGTGCTCTGAGTGGCGCGGGGTGCCAGAGCTGAAACTTCGGAAGCAGGGTTGGGGCGCATTGGCTGGCGTGGCGACCCAGGGCCCTAACTTCAGACACTGATGTGGGGCGCACTGGCTGGCGCGGCTCCCCAACCTCATTCCCAGAATTCAGATGATTTTTCTTGGTCATTTTTGTATGATAAATCCTCTAAACTTAATTGGGTCTTTCACCAAACACTTAGATCCGACTACATAATAAAAATATGCAAGAATCTACTCAAAATGACACTTAATTTCATGAGTCTAAATCAAGAACTCCTCAACAACTCCCAAAATTAGGAACCCAATAGAAACTTTAAACAAATCCATCAAGAACTCAATTTCTAAACCTTCAAGAAACAAAATTCGCTAAAATAAATCATGATTGGCGTGTGGGTAAACTAACCCAGTGCAATGTGATCTCATATAACTCGTAGGGATCACCCCTTGACGAAATCCATAAGAAATTCTTCAAGAACTTGGCGATTCTTTGCTCTTTCTCTTCTTTTCTCCTCTCTCACAACCCTAACTTGTTTTGATAAAGCGTAAACTGAATCCAATCAATTTAGACCTCAACTTAATTACCAAAAACGAAATTAATTAATTGGGTAACAAAAAGACCATAATACCCTTCAAAAATTCAATTTTGACTTTCCTTATCTAGACACCCAACTTCAAATAGGAATATCTCTCTCATACGAGCTTGAAATTACGCAAACTCGGTGGCATTGGAAAGATAATTCAAATATACTTCCTACAATATCTTGTAGAACACCTAAATCATCCTGAGCTAGGAGTTATGATCGTTTTAAGTTGAACCAAAACTCATACTTAGCTTAATTTGTCAAAATTTCCAAACAGTTTCCTTCTATTTCTAATTCTTTCTAAAACGGGATGCTATAATATTTCCCCCTTGGGAACATTCATCTTCGAATGAGATTACTAATAGTAGGCTAAGGGCGTAACTTCTAACATTCAGGTCAAACACCCAAATAGAATCGTGTTGCCTGCTAGACCTTGGTAAACCTGTGATGAAATCCATAAGATCATCTCCCACTTCCATTTTGGAAGTTCTATGTTCTGAGCCATACCATCGGGCCTCTGGTGCTCTACTTTAACTTGTTGGCAATCCGAACACTTAGCAACAAACTCTGCAATGCCCATCTTCATACTACTCCACCAATGTACTTCTCTCAAGTCACGATACATCTTTGTGGAACCCAAGTGAATAGAATATCTGAAGCTATGAGCTTCCTCCATAATCCTCTCTTGGAGTTCATCCACCATTGGTACAGACAATCTACCTTGATACCTCAATACACCATCTCCTCCTTTTTCAAAAGCCATTACTTTTTACTTATGATCATATGCCTTCAATTCAACAAAATTAGGATCTTGGTCTTGCTTCTCTTTCACTTCTGACACTAATGATGATTCTGCCCCATTCATCACCACCACTCCTCCTTCTGTGTAATCCATTAATCGAACTCCTAATCGTGCAAGTCTATGCACATATCTTGTTAACTCTTTCTTATCTTCCTCAAAATGGGTGGTACAACCTATAGATAATCTACTCAAGGCATCAACAACAACATTAGCCTTATCTGGGTGATAAAGAATACTCAAGTCATAATCTTTGAGTAACTCTAACCACCTTCTCTATCTAAGATTAAGCTCTTTCTAGCTAAATACATACTGAAGACTCTTATGATCGGTGAACACATCCACAAGAACACCATAAAGATAATGACGCCATATTTTCAAAGAAAATACTAAGGTAGCCAACTCTAGACCATGGGTTGGATAGTTCTTCTCGTGAACTTTTAGCTATCTAGAGACATAAGCTATAACTTTACCATTCTGTATTAACACACAACCCAGTCCAACTCGGGATGCATCACAATATACAACAAAACCTTGCGTACCTTCTGGTAAGGTCAATACTGGGGCAGTAGTCAACCTCTTTTTCAATTCCTGAAAACTTTTCTCACAAGCTTCAGACCATTGAAACTTCACTGTTTTCTTAGTCAACTTGGTCAAAGGGGACGAAATAGATGAGAACCCATCTACGAACCTTCTATAATATCCAGCCAACCCCAAGAAACTCCTAATATCAGTTGGAGATGTGGCCAATTCCGCACTACCTCTATTCTCTTAGTGTCAACTCTAATTCCATCACCGGAAAAAATGTGGCCTAAGAATGCCACAAACTCATGCCAAAACTCACACTTAGAGAACTTGGCATACAACTCTCTATTCTTTAGAGTTTGGAGAACTACTCTGAGATGGTTACCATGATCTTCCTAATTCCTCGAATAGATTAGAATGTCATTAATGAACATGATAACAAACATATCTAAATAAGTCTTGAATACTCTATTCATAAGGTCCATGAACGCTGTAGGTGCATTGGTCAAACCAAAGGACATGACCAGAAACTCATAATGACCATAACGGGTCGTGAAAGCTGTCTTTGGAATATCAGATTCCCTTACTCTTAACTGATGGTAGCCTGATCTGAGGTCTATTATTGAAAAACAAGTGGCACCCTGAAGTTGATCGAAGAGATCATCAATTCTCGGAAGAGGATACTTATTTTTAAAAGTAACATTGTTATACTGACGGTAGTCTATACATATTCTAAGGGACCCATCCTTCTTCCTCACAAATAAGACTAGAGCGCCCCAAGGTGCGACACTTGGTCGAATAAAAACCTTTTTCTAGGAGATCTTTCAACTACTCATTTAACTATTTCAACTCTGTTGGTGCCATCCTATATGGCAGAATAGATATAGGACGAGTATCATGAAGAATATCTATACCGAAGTCTATTTCTCTCTCAGGAGGGACTCCGGGAAGATCATCTGGAAAGACTTGTGGAAACTCTTTTACTACTGGAACTGACTGAATAAGAGGTATCTCAATACTAGAGTCATTAACTCGGACTAAGTGATAGAAACAACCCTTAGAAACTATCTTTTTTGCCTTAAGGTACGAAATAAAATGACCCCTAGGCACTACTAAACTACTTTTCCACTCTATAACTGGCTCATTAGGAAACTAGAACTTGACTAGTCGAGTTCTACAATCAACTGAGGCATAACAAACATGAAGCCAGTCCATACCGAAAATGACATCAAAATCTACCATGTCTATTGACGGAAATAGTACAATCACGATAGACTCTCTCTACTAGAATTGACTCACCAACAGGTGTAGAAACATCGAAGGGCTCACTAAGTTTGTCAGGAAGAACATCAAAATTCATCGCAACATGAGGAGTTACAAAGGATAAACTCGCTCTTGGATCTAGCAAAGCAGAAACATTAAAGTTAAATACTTGGATCATACCAGTGACAAGCTCTTGGCGACTAGTGATACCATAAAGATGGTTTGATCCTCCGCCAGCCCCTGAAGTAGCTCCTCTAGATGCAACTCTGTCTGGTGGAGCAATTGAAGAAGACGGGGCTCTATTTCCCCATTCCCATTACCTTGATGGTTCTTAGGACACTCTCGCATAAAATGACCATTCTGGCCACACTTGAAGAAACCAGTGGAGCTATCAAGACACATCCCTAAGTGGATCCTACCACACTTAGCACATGTAGGAGGCTTACTACCCCCTTGTGCCACACTACCTTGAGAATGTGCAGGTCTAATTCTGAAATTATGGGAATTCTGACTATTGTACTCACCTTTGTTCCTTGGTGCAGGTGCACTAGCAGATAATGGAGCAGGTCCCTTCTGATTACTCTTCTGCTGCCCAGACTTATTCCCTATCTTAGCTCTCTTATTTTGAAACTCCTCTATATATTTAAGCTTCTCTTCCTCAACCTATTGCACATAGATCATCAGCCTTGCAATGTCCGTATCTCTTATCAGCATAGCTGCCCTGCATTCCATACTAGACAGACGAGACAACCCAGCAACAAACAAACTCATCCTGCTTCTCATGTCAGCAACCATCTCCGGATCATAGCGTTAAAGGTTTATGAACTTCAGACTATAGTCATGAACAATTAAGGAATCCCGCTTAACAGTAAGAAACTCTCGTATCTTTGCTTCTCTCAGTTCTCAGGGAAAGAAATGTCCTAAGAAAGCCTCCTCAAAATAAGCCCAACTCAGAAGTGGTGCACCATCAACTCGATTCTTCTTTCATTGATCAAACCAGATTCTAGCGACACCCTTCATTTGGTATGCAACTAGTTCCACCCTCTCAGCATCGGCAACATGCATAATCTCAAAGACCTTCTGAAGCTCTTCAACAGAGTTTTTTGGGTCCTCGGTGACACTTGAACCAGTGAAGCTTGGAGGATTCATCCTTAAGAATTCATGAATCCTTGAAGTATCATCCCCTTCCTGTCGATTCTCTCTCTGTCCAACTTAATTGGTCAGAACTTGACTTAACATCTGGATACTTCACAGAATTCAGCATTGATGACCTCTCCTTGGGGTTGCACTTCTGGTGCATTAGGTACCCCTTGTTCCTATGGTTTAACACTCATTCTATTGGGATGACCTCTGACAGGTCTTTATGGAAGCATGATCCGAAAGACACGCGCAAGTATGAGTTATAAGAAACGTTTTAGAGATAAACTTTATCGCATGAAATGAGTATGAAAGAAGAGAAATTGTTCCTAAGTGTCGCAGCCTCCTAATTATAAATGTGGCGCGCTGCACATCGATAACTAGGACTCTACAGACATGGCTTCATAGACTCCCTAGGACTCTTGAACTCTATGCTATGATACCAAGTTTGTCATGCCCTGAGCCTACACACTGGGCGGGACTGACACTCGAGAACAATTGCTGGCCCCAAGCGAACCCTTGGCCTGGCTTACTACTCAACGGAAGACTTACTCATGATAAAAATACTTTAAAAGAAAATTGAAATCTCAATAAATAATTTAGAATGTATGAAGGAACATTCACTGGCCAAAATGGCACTCAAGTCTCAAACATAAAAAACAGGAATGGAAAGACCCAAGAACTAACAATAACTAACTGTCTATCTATGAAGCCTCTAAAACTAGGAGGGATATTGAGACAAAACCCCAAATCATCCTAACAATTGAAAGCTACTATAGCAATGTAAATAGGGATCCTCCGGAAAGCAAGATGGATCACCACAAGACTCTGAATGCTCAACTGGATCAATGAAGCACTGGATGCTGATCGTAGTTACTTGTATCTGCATCATACCAACGATGCAGGGTAAATGGCGTCAGTACATTGAATGTACGAGCATGCGAGAGGAATACTAAAACAAGACATAAGCTTGGAAAGGGAACTGAAAGAAAAAACCTGGTCTCAACTCAACTGAATTGAACTGAATTCATTTCAATATAAAACTGTAATATAAATGCAATATAAAGAAAAGTTTGAAAACATAAATGACAAATCTGTGTATTTAGAAATACAATAGTTACTCTCTGTGTATGCAAAGATACCATATAAACTCTGGATGTATATAAAAATACAAGTAACTCTGTGTATATAATAATACAATATACTTCTGTGGGACTTTGTCTAACCGACAATCATCAATTAAGAGCTATTGTGATGACACAACATTTTGCCTTACGCTGCCAGGGCCATCCTAAACCTTGCCGAGGGTATATAACCTGACTACTAAGTGAATCCACTAAGCTATGCTAAAAAACACTAAGGAATCATCTAAAAAGTATGACTCTTTTCTAGCCATAATGGCTACATGGTTTATGGGGGCTGGGAGTTGTCTGAACTCTCTCCCATATTGATGCTCAATACTACTCCCAAACTATAATACTAGCTCTTTTGTTTAAAAACATAACTTCTTTATTTGGTTTGAGATAATTGCTCAAAACTTAGCTCAGAGGCTCTCTTGGAAATCACTGTTTCCTCTCTTGCTTTATTGTGAAAGCATTTACTCTTTACTGAAAACTAGCTCAAAGTTTCTTTTGGAAATCTCAGTTTCCTTTCTTGTTTAAATGTGAAAACATTTTACTCTTTGGGAATACGTAGTCCCGATATACTCTTTTTGAAGAAATGAACCATCAATCTTTACTCTTTACTCAACTCAAAGCTCAAGTCTTATAACAAAGTTAAAACATTTGTAAAAGACTTTTGGAAGACTATGAGCTTATCTTGACTTGACTCTTAACTTCTCTTGACTTGACTCTTAACTTCTCTTGACTTGACTCATAACTTTCCTTGAATTGAATTATGGATTCAAGGCTCATGATCTCATTTTATGGATGATTTCATGTTGTTTAGACATACCTTAGAGTGTAGAAATCAAGTAGGAAACATAGGTATGTTTCAAGGGAACTAGTATAGAAAGAAGTGGGAAGAAGTAGAAGACCTGGCGTCCCTGGTGCTCTGAGTGACGCTAGGCGCTAGAGCTGAAACTTCAAAAGTAGGGTTGGGGTGCACTGGCTGGTGCGGTGCCCCAGGGCCTTAACTTCAGACACTACTGTGGGGCGCATGGCTGGCGTGGCACCCCACCCCATTCCCAAAATTCTAACGATTTCTCTTGGTCGTTTTTCAATTCTAAATCCTCTAAACTCAATTGGGTCTTTCACCAAACACTTAGATTCGATTACATAATAAAAATATGCATGAATATACTCAAAACGACACCTAATTTCATGAATCTAAATCAAGAAGTCCTCAACAACTCCCAAAATCAAGAACTGAATAGAAACTTCAAACAATTCCATCATTTCTAAACCTTCAAGAATCTAAATTCACTGAAATAAATCATGATTGGTGCATGGGTGAACTAACCCAATGCTACGTGATCTCATATACCTCGTAGGGATCACCCCTTGATGAAATCCACAAGCAATTCTTCAAGAACTTGGCGATTCCTTGCTCCTTCTTCTCTTCTTTTCTCTTATCTTAAAACTGATAAAGTGTAAACTGAATCCAATCAGTTTAGACCCCAACTTAATTACCAAAACTGAAATAAATTAACTGGGTAGCGAAAAGACCATAATACCTTTCAAAAATCCGGTTTTGACTTTTCTTATCTAGACAACAGACTTTAAATGGTCATATCTCCCTCATACGAAATCGAAATTGTGCAAACTCGGCGGCATTGGAAAGATAATTCAAAGATCTTTCCTACGGTATCTTGTAAAACGCTCATCATGAGCTAGGAGTTATGGTCGTTTGAAGTTGATCCAAAAATCATACTTAGCTTAATTTATCAAACTTTCCAAATTTGATTATTTCCAAAAATGGTTTCTTTTTATTTCTAGTTCTTTTTAAAGCGGGATGTTACAATATCTCCTCCTTGGAAACATTCTTCTTCGAATGAGATTACTCTTAGTAGGCTAAGGGGGTAACATCTAACATTCAGCTCAAACACCCAAATAGAATCGTACTGCCTGCGATACCTTGCTAAACCTGTGATGAAATACCTATTGATCATCTCCCACTTCCATTTCGAAAGTTCTATATTCTGAGCCATACCACTGGGCCTCTGGTGCTCTCCTTTAACTTGTTGGCAATCTGGGCACTTAACAACAAACTCTGCAATGCCCTTCTTCATACTACTCCACTAATATACTTCTCTCAAGTCATGATCCATCTTTGTGGAACCTGGATGAATAGAATATCTGGAGTTATGAGCTTCCTCCATGATCCTCTCTTGGAGATCATCCACCATTGGTACACACAATCTACCTTGATACCTCAATACACCATCTTTCCCTTGTTCAAAAGCCATGACTTTTTTGCTTATGAACATTTGCCTTCAATTCAAGCAAGATAGGATCTTGGTCTTTCTTCTCTTTCACTTCTGACACTAATGATGATTCAACCCCATTCATTACCACCACTCCTCCTTCTGTGTAATCCATTAATCGAACTCCTAATCGTGCAAGTCTATGCACATATCTTGTTAACTCTTTCTTATCTTCCTCAAAATGGGTGGTACAACCTATAGATAATCTACTCAAGGCATCAGCAACAACATTAGCCTTACCTGGGTGATAAAGAATAATCATGTCATAATCATTGAGTTACTCTAACCACCTTATCTGTCTAAGATTAAGCTCTTTCTGACTAAACACATACTGAAGACTCTTATGATCGGTGAACACTTCCACATGAACACCATAGAGATAATGATGCCATATTTTCAAAGCAAATACTACGGCAGCCAACTCTAGAACATGGGTTGGATAGTTCTTCCCGTGAATTTTCAGCTGTCTGGAGGCATAAGCTATAACTTCACAATTCTTCATTAACACACAACCCCGTTCAACTCGGGATGCATCACAATATTCAACAAAGCTTTGCGTACCTTCTAGTATGGTCAATACTGTGGCAGTAGTCAACCTCTTTTTCAATTCCTGAAAGCTTTTCTCACAAGCTTCAGACCATTGAAACTTCATTGTTTTCTGAGTCAACTTGGTCATAGGGGACGAAATAGATGAGAACCCCTCTACGAACCTTCTATAATATCCTGCCAACCCCAAGAAACTCCTAATATCAGTTGGAGATGTGGATCTATGCCAATTTTGCACTACCTCTATTTTCTTTGTGTCAACTCTAGTTCCATCATCGAAAACAATGTGGCCTAAGAATGCCACATACTCTAGCCAAAACTCACACTTAGAGAACTTGGCACACAACTCTCTATCCTTTAGAGTTTGGAGAACTACTCTGAGATGACTAGCATGATCTTCCTCATTCCTCAAATAGATTAGAATGTCATTAATGAACAAGATAACAAATATATCTAAATAAGGCTTGAATACTCTATTCATATGGTCCATGAACGCTGCAGGCGCATTGGTCAAACCAAATGACATGACCCATAACGGGTCCTGAATTATTTAATAATAAACTATTAATATTAATTAAAAATTAAAGATCAAAGTATTAATATACATAAAAAATAATTTAAAAAAAAAAAAAAAATTCAATTATTTTTCTTACCTCACTCCAACACCTCCACGTACACCCCCGCCCCCCGACAATCTCCATCCTTTTTTAAAAAAAATTCTTTTATAAAATATTTTAAAAAGTTTCATACTTCACCCTCCCCCTCCAAAAAGAAAACTACCCACTCTCCCCCCCCCACCCCCGCCCCAATTTTTTTTTGATATTATTTTATTTTTTTAAAAATAAAAATATTACCCCATCCTATTTAACCCTCCGCTCCTAATATATATATATTTTTACATTTTTCTCATTTTGTGTTAGATATGTACGTACATATATTTTTAGAAAAAGAATTCTACGAATGTACTGAATATAACATAAATAAATAAAAAATCAGAAAAAATCTTACGGCGGCAAGTACAAAATATTTTCGATATGTATATATTAACACAAAAATGAGAATTTTTTTTGGAAGCGGAGGGTTAGGTGGGGTGGGTAGAATTTTTTTTTTTTAAAATAAAATAATATCTGTATTAGTATTTGAGGGAGGTGGGGGAGATGAAGTAAAATATATTACATTTTAATTTATAAAATAAATATTATTTTTTTGGATAATAATTTTTTAATTTTTAATTTTAACTAATACTAATAATTTATTTAATTTTTTTCAAAGTTGAATATTTTGTCCATGTTGAGTGTGTTGTGACAATTTTTTAAAATAAAAGAGAGAGGGTATTACGCACACCATGATGAGAGTGGTATAAAAGACAGAGGTGCGTTTCTCAAACTAAAAAGTGATAGTTTAGGTATGAAACTCACACTCTCAATAGTTTAGGTATGAAACTAAAAAAAAAGGTATAGTTTAGGTGTGTTTTTGATATTTATCTCTTTAAAATATCATATGTTCTTGTTTTCTTTTTAAAAAAAAATCACTTTAACTAATAACTAAGTAGGAAATTGTTACGCCCCCTAAAACTAGAAGACTAAGCTAGAGCCTAATGTGTAAACTAGTAGTCTAATTGGAGTTTAATGTAAAGCTAAGAGTCGTAAGATAACCTCCGGTACTAAAAATAAATGTTTTTGGGTGTAAACGTCAAGGTACGACCCCCCAAGGACCAACCAAGGGTCCTTGAGGAGGACATTGAGGCAACCCAAAAAGCTATCAAAAAGACAGGCTACCCACGAAAGGGCACCCACGATCAGTGGGTGGACCCACGCCACATAGGTTGGGGTCATGGGTCAAGGCTGGACTTCCCCTGTTTTGTCAAACTCTCTGACTGATCTACGATCCAACCAGCACAGCCTGTGGACCCACCCACAGTCCGTGGGTGAGGTTTCGTGAGTGAGGGCTGTGTTGGTCACCTATTTTTTTAGTTGGGGTTAAGAGAGGGGCTTAGGGTTAATTAATTAATTATGAGGGGTCATTTTAGCACTAATTAAACTACCTATATAAACCTAATAGACCCCTAAACTAAGTCAATTAGTTCATTCATTCAAGACCCCAAAACAAACTTAAACCTCTCTTGTAACACCCCGTATCCTAGATAGACCAAAATACAGTCTTTGAGAAGTTGTAGGTGCAACCCACGATTTTCATCCACGGACCGTAGGTCAGACCATGGTCCGTGCTGGTGATCCGTGGTTCACCACTGTACCCTCTCCCAAAATCACTCTCAGAAAATCGGCTAAGTCTCGACCCACGGACAGACCCACGGTCCGTAGGTCAGACCACGGTCCGTGGTCTGTGTCCGTGGACCAAGACTCTCTTACCCAGCCTCTGACATAAACTACGGTCGACCAGCACGGACCGTCGTTCGATCCATGGTCCGTAGCTCTGACCGTAGATGAGGGTCAGGAGCCAGTTAGATGAAAGTTGTTGATTGGGTAAACTTCAAATGGTCATAAGTCTTAGAACAAAAGGAGTTATGTGTCCTATGACCTATGTTATGATACATAATTGAATCCTCTTTCCAATGCCACTGAGTTTGCTAAAATCCGACCTTCAAGTAAAATGGTATGCTCGTTTTAGTGAAGGTCTATCGAGCAGGCTTGACTTACGGACCCAATCTACGGACCGTAGATTGACCTACGACCCATAGATTGACCTACGACCCGTAGGTCCAATCCATCGATCACTCTGATTGCAGTTAAGTCAGGGGTCTTTTGGTCTAATCCTATTTCATTTAACCCTTAAGATACGTCGTTTAAACCCTAAATCATAAGGTTTTAGTCAGTTTAAGCCTAGAAACATAACTAGAACGTACCTAAGTCAAGTCATTAATCAAAACATAGAAAATTAGAACCAAGAGAGGAGAAAAAGGTCAAGAATCATAGTTCAAGAACGCAACAAGTTTTCTTCGGTTCTAGCCCAGAAATCAAAGGATTTCTCCGTGGAATTCGTCAGCAGGTATGTGGGATTTCACTAGTGGGTTCCTTTCGCCCATTAGGTCCCTAGTTTTAAGTCAGTTTCTTGATTCCCTTATTATGACTAGACCTAGGGTTTCTTGAATGTTAGAATTATTGGGTTCTTAGCTGTTAGAATGATCCAAATCAGATTAGTATGTTAATATTCAATTTATTGCATGA
>JAJOOS010001605.1:0-46084 GCA_029582725.1 Solanum chiquidenum | reverse complement strand
GTGAATGGGTATATAGTACTTAAGTTGTGAAATGGAATGCGATAGTAATCTTTAAATAGGTAGTCTCAGAGATAAATATTGCCTATTTGTCATGAAATCTTAGTGGGTGAGTGTTTCTTAATTTTATCTAGTATTCATAATTTAGTATAGTATGGGAGAAATTTTATTGATATTTGTTTCTAGTACTAGACACTAACCTTGAATTTGAGTGATGTATTGTGAATGGGTATATAGTACTTAAGTTGTGAAATGGAATGCGATAGTAATCTTTAAATAGGTAGTCTCAGAGATAAATATTGCCTATTTGTCATGAAATCTTAGTGGGTGAGTGTTTCTTAATTTTATCTAGTATTCATAATTTAGTATAGTATGGGAGAAATTTTATTGATATTTGTTTCTAGTACTAGACACTAACCTTGAATTTGAGTGATGTATTGTGAATGGGTATATAGTACTTAAGTTGTGAAATGGAATGCGATAGTAATCTTTAAATAGGTAGTCTCAGAGATAAATATTGCCTATTTGTCATGAAATCTTAGTGGGTGAGTGTTTCTTAATTTTATCTAGTATTCATAATTTAGTATAGTATGGGAGAAATTTTATTGATATTTGTTTCTAGTACTAGACACTAACCTTGAATTTGAGATGAGTGTCGTGATAAAAAGGCTTAGAACATGAGGGTGATGATGTTAGTTTTGAGATCTGATCTAGTAGATTTGACATAGAGTTGGTGAAGAATAAAAATGTTAGTTGCAATACATGCGAATTGTTCAAGTTTGAAGTTATTATCCTTAGACTAGAGAAATGAAGTATTACTAGGTCATTAGATTAGCAAGAGCATTAAGGGGTGTACCCGAGATTGTATGTAGCTAGACGATGTTTCAATTAAGTTTATGATTTTTCATGTGTGCCTAGATAGTATATTTCAGCTGTCAATATGGAATAGGCTGATGTAAGCATTATTTTTCCTTAGGATTTAGATGAAGTGTCCTTATAAACCAATGAGAAAAGGTTAAGAGAGGCATCCTAGAAAGAGATCTTAGAAGAAATATTAGTACCTGCATATGGAGAGTTCAATATCCATGAGATAAGTGTTTCCCTAGTATTAGAGTAAAGCGAATGTACACCAATTTAGAGATGATGGAATATATCCATAACATTAAAGTGTCCCCTTCAAACCTAAGGGAGAGATGATAAGATGAGAAAACAAGTCAATTATTAAGAATTAGATAGTAACATGTTTAGGAAGAGTTAAAGTGGTATATCAATTCGTTCATAATCTTGCGTATTCCACAAAGTTTAGTTATTACAACATCGTGTTGATAATTCTAATATCATAATTGTGTCCATTTCCCACACTCATACACTAGAGAGAGATTCACATATATGCTCAGTTCCTAGAAGTAGGGGTAAAGACTTTAGTCCATTGATCTCAATCTTACACCATAAATTTATGAATATGAGCCTCATGATATAAACCTATTCATATAGGAACTCATGTTTCATAGAATGCTTAGTCTCGCAAATTCATGATTTGATCTCAATGGCTAGAAACATAATGTTATGTCATGCATATTCTTATACCAGAATTCTCGAATAAATCATGCTTATGATCCTTTTTTCCTAAATCTCTTTCAGTGATCCTTTTTAGTTAGAGAGTGATGTTGTTAGTAATAGTTGAATGATGATAGAAGGAGAAGGTTGATGTTTCTTATGTTTGTAGAAGTAGTGTGATTACTCTATCTAATGTTATAAAAGTGGAGGAATGATGAATGAAGTATTACTATGAGAAATAGTTAAATGAGAGCAATTAGTCGGTTCGTGGTAGTAATGAGTGAATTTTCAGTTGGTAGAGATGATGAGATAATGAGAAATTTTTAAAAGGATTTGGTTAGTACAAGTTCATGGAGTGGTTATAGTACAAGGCTTGAATGTGGTGTTGTTAACATGTGGACAAATGCATGGTGCATTAGGGTGTTTCTTGGTATGGGTTTACTGTGGTTATAAGGAGAAGTATACTTGGGATGAGATTCCCTATAGATGTATAGAACCTGAATCATGTGGTTTAGATTAATATAAACATCTCATGTTTAGCATCTTGTGATTTAGATATTAGGATTGAACACATTAAGAGCACAAAATTTATCTTAGACCTTGGTAAGAGTAGTCATAAACCTTTGTAGGAGTTATGAGTTGCAACAAATGAGGTGCGATATTAATAAAGGAGGGCATGATATAGAGGGTTTACTAGGCTTGATAGCTAGAAGTTGTAGTGCTTAAAGCATAATAGTCCTATTCTTACTTCATGCCTAGATTCCTTTGATTCATGTAAGATAACTTTAGATAGAGCATGGCTATGTTCAAAACGATATCGTTCTTGACTTATGTGTTATCGACAGTTCTAAAATCTTCGTATGAATCAGTTCCGCCTATGTTAATAGGCAATTTAAGAAGTCAGAAATATAGTAAGAGTAACTCATTTCCTTTCCATTCTCGGTCCAACCGTCATTTGATGATGATTGATCTCACGGAAGAGATATTGTAACACCCCAAAAATTTATAAGTGAAGACTCGAGAACCATTCTTCATTTGTGAATAAGATCATACCGAGTGGTTTTTAATTTCTCTTAGGTGTTAAGGTAAATTCTTTTGGATATGAGTTAAGGTCACTAGAATCCTCTAGCACAAAGTTGTGTTGAAAGCTTTCTTACCGATTGAGTTTCAATATGAGAGTTTGCTTGGGTCAACTTCAAACGATCATATCTCTCATCACATAATGAACTAGGTGACCCATGACCTATCAAAATAAAGGTCTTCGATTCCTCTTACCAATTCCACCAAATTTGCCTCATTTCGAGTTTGGAGTAAAAAGTTATGCATGTTTTAGTGAAGTCTTGTAGGGCAAGTGAAGCTTTAAGCCCGGCTATACGACCCTTAAAGTGCTTCACGGACCGCGAAGCCTTAAACAATATGTGAAGCCTTCCTTTTAAGGCATCTTATTAGTATTTTAAGTTGGGGTCAGTTTTGTCTTTCCCATATGAGTTTGGTACTTAAATTATGTCATTTTAACCCTTTATTCTAAGCTTAAACCACGACATTTTATACATAATTATAGGCTTAGAAAGTGTTAATCAATTATTTAACATTCATTAACACTTAAGACATTCTAGCAAGGTTCCAAGAGGATAAAACCTAGGGTTTCGAGCATTCTGTGAGTTTCATCAATTTCACCAAGAACATTATTTTTTCGGGTTTGTAAGACTATCATAGTGTTGGATTAGTGCATCCTCACACCTTACATCAACTTTTAAATCAGTAAAAGAGTAATGTAGGGTTCTATCCTTAGATTTGAGTATTCTTGAGGTGAGTTGATTTTGAGTTCTTGAGTTCCTGATTCTTTTTGAAATTTTATTTGTTTATTATTGAATTGCTATATCTTATGCATTGAGATTCTTGAGTTTATTTGTTCATGTCTATATTTCAACATGAACCCTATGAGCCTAATATTCTTGAGATGAGTAGTATCAGTAGTATCATTAAGTACTGAGTTCTAAGTATTGAGTTTTCTATATTGTTAATGAGATCTTTAACACCTTGGATTCGGAAAGGGTAGAATTTGCAGCTTTTGAAAGAATCTGGTGCAAGTATGATGGAGTCACCCATGGATTGTGGTCCCACACATGGACCGTAGGTCTGGTCCATGGATGTCTAGTCAATTTTTCAAAATTTTCAAGTTCCATTACTTAGTGAAAGTTCACCAGGATGACCCGTCATCCAATCCCCGAGCCATAGATGGGTTTCGTAGGTGAGTCCCAGACTTAGAGAAATTTTATAGTCACAGGTCGAGAACGATGGTTGCGACCTATGGTCCGTCACTTGAACCACGATCTATAGGAAGGGGTCCGTCGTTCGTGGTCTAATAATTGATTCTCTAAAATCAAAAGATGGCCGACCAGGATGATCCGTTGGTGGAACCACGGACCGTAGATTGTCACTGTCGATGGTGTCGATAATTATTTTAAGAAGAGCTCTTGGGTCTTTTCCTAATTATTTTATCCTTGTACTATGTCGTTTTACCCTTCACCTAAACCCTTATATAAGTGTTTTAACCTCAAAATTTCCCAAATTGAAATCATTCTCTCAAATTCCCTAAAGAAGAACAAGTCTTCCTCTTAAATATTTCTCTCTCTAGAAGTTAAATAATAAAGCTAGGGTTTTCAAGTCAAGTCTCCAATTTCACCATTGATGTCAAGCTTTTGGCATTGAGGAATGATATTTTTCATCCATGGAGTTCATAAATTCTCCAATTTACAATGTTAGAATATCCCAATTGAGTTAGGGCTTTCTTCCATGTCTTGGGTTCTTTTCAATGTTGATTTACTTAGTTGATTTACTTAATTGATTTATGAACTTTTATGCATAGATTGATAAAATCTCATGATTTTAAGATGATTTCCAATGAACCCATTTCTAACCCATGTTTTCTAGATATTGATGATTGAAAGTGAGTTTTGAACTATGAAAGTTGAATTATGGAATTATGCATGTTCTTATGAAATCAATCAAATATGATGTAGATTGTTTTGAGAGTCAAAACATATGTTGTTGTTGTTGTAGTTAATTGACGTGAAAAGGTTGTTGACATAGCTACTTCATGCATGAATGTTAAAGGTCTTCTCACATAAAGGATTCTTAGGTTGAAAGGTCTTCTCACCTAAAATGAATCAAAGTTAAGAAGATATTCTAATAATGAGGCAAGCCACAATTACCCATGACCTCTAATGAAAGACAAGAGGTGATTACCCATGTCAGATGATGTAAGGACAAGAGGTGAATACACATGTTCCTTTAAAAGATAAGATGAATAAGATTAGGAACTATTGCATGGAAGTTAAGCTTAGTATCGAGTGGACAAGTGACGATTACCCATGTCACATAAACTATGTGCCAACATATGATTGTCTAGATAGAAATTAGCTAGTGGATCCACATAAGCTAGAATTTCATGGTCCTTACCTTGGAATGTGGGACAACCCTTTTAAGTGTGGGAGACATCAGATTCCATGTTAATAGCTCACATGGTCTTATATGTAGGTTAAGGCTACTTCCCACAAGCAAGCTATGGTTAACTAAGGTTACTTCAAGAAGTATCTCACATGTGTTTTAAAATAATATCTATTTGCATTGATAATGTTTTTATGATTCCTGTTTTTAAATCTCTTGTCTCACGTTTTAGCTTGGTCATTGCATCTCATGAAGATATCTCTTATTAAGCATATTTTCAAACGTTTTATGCATGGCTATCATACTTGGTACATATTTATACTAACACATACTCTTGCCTGCATTTTCCAAAATGTAGGGTTTGACCTTACACATTTGCACTTTCGTGGCTAGGGATCTCATATAGAAAATTGAAGATTTGTTATTCCTCATCACCCGGGGACCGAGTTGATATCCTTTTTGTCTTTACTTTCAGTTTTGGAAGTTGATGTAAGGGCTATGCCTCGGTAAACTCTTATGTCCTAGATTGCTTTGAGACGATGTTAAGACTTCCGCTTTTTTCAATAAAACTTTGATATGTTGAAACTATCTTTTAAATCTCTTATGTTATATGATCATGTATGATGAATGCTAAGTGGCTTATATGGGTCCTTTCAGGGATTTATACGCCATGTTATGCCTATGGGCTACCTTGGGTCGTGGCAAACTTGGTAATAAGAGCACAAGGTTTAGAAAGGTCCAAGGAAGTCTCATAAGCCACGTCTAGTAGAGTATTGTTCATGAGTGTGAAACACTCCACATTTATGAATGAGAGGCTATAAGATGTTTAGGAAACTCCATTTTTTTCATTACTCTAAAGTCGTGCGATAGAGTTTAACTATATTTTGTATCTCTCCTAATCCTTATCTGAGGCTCTACAGGATATGGATACTCGAAGGGCATATGCTAGAAGGAATGCGGGAGAGAATGCGAATCAAGAGTTTCCTCCTCAAGATCCTCAAGTTTCGGTCGACCCTTTGGCCAAGTAAGTGACTGATGCAAAGTTTAGGACTGCTTTTCAAGTGTTGGCTCACGTCATGACGACCAAAGACAATAGGGAGGTTTTGGCTACCGTGAACCCAAGTATGGGTACGGCAACAACTAGAGTAAGAGACTTCACTAGAATGAATCATCTAGATTTTAATGGTTCTAAGGTTGAGGAAGACCCTCAAGAGTTCATTGATTAGGTTTACAAGGTGTTGATGATCATTAGAGTGACGCCTGCAGAAAAGGTGGAATTGGCCGCTTACCAACATAAGGGTGTTGCTCAAATATGGTTCAACCAAGGGAAATATGGGAGAACAGTTGATGCAGGTCCTCTTGATTGGGAATAGTTCAAAGGTTCTTTACTTGATAGGTTCTTTCCCCTTGAGATGAGGGATGAAAAGGTGGTTGAGTTTATCAACCTTCGTCAATGAAATATGAGTGTGAAGGAATATGCTTTGAAGTTGACACAATTATCTTGATATGCTCCTACTATGGTTGTCGATCCTAGGGTAAGGATGAGTAAGTTCGTTTTGGGAGTGTCTGAGATGGTGGTTAAGGAATGTCATACCGTTATACTTGTTAATGATATGGACATTTCTCGTCCCATAGTTCATGCTCAACTAATTGAAGAGGAGAAACTTAAGGAAAGGTCTAGGGAGGCAAAGAGGGTTAAGACCGGTGATGGTAACTTCTCATATTCAAGGTCCGATGGCCTTGGTCATTCTAAGTTTTGACAAAGGTTTTCCGGCCAAGGTTCCTCCAATGCTCCTCCTAAGTTCAATAAAGATAGGGTGCCTAACCCTAAGCCTCAAGGAGGAAATAATGGTGGATCTTCATTGCCTACTTGTTCCAAATGTGGAAAGAGGCATGATAATAGGTGTCTAGCGGTTTCCAATGCTTATTTTGGTTCTGGTAAGATGGGACACAACATAAGAGATTGCCCCTCAGTTGCTAAGAATGAGGGAGATACTCCCTGAAGGGCTCAACCTAATCCTTCATCCGATCCTAGGGGAAGTCAAAAGCAAAATAGATTTTATGCACTTCAGTCTCGTGGTGAACAAGAGGGTTCTCTCGATGTGGTTACCGGTATGTTGAAAGTCTTCCAACTTGATGTTTATGCTTTACTTGATCCCGGTTGGTTCTCTACACCTGTTGGTGATTTTGTTGTGGCTAAGAGGGTCTATAGAAAGTGTCTCGTCTCCTTGTCCCATAGAGTCACTCATGTCACTCCAATTCCAGCATTGAAGCTAAGATTTTGGCATTGAGGTATGATAGTTTTCATCCATGGAACCCTTTCCTCCATGGATTTCCTAAATTCTTCTATTTACAAAGCTACAATCCCCCAATTGAGTTAGGGTTTTCTTCCATGTCTTGGGTTCTTTTCAATGTTGATTTACTTAATTGATTTATGAACTTTTAATCATGAATTGAGAAAATCTCATGGTTTCAAGATGATTTCCCATGAACCCATGTCTAACCCATGTTTTCTAGATATTTATGATTGAAAGTGAGTTTTGAAATATGAAAGGTGAATTATGAAATTATGCATGTTCTTATGAAATTGATCAAATATGATGTAGATTGCTTTGAGAGTCAAAACATATGTTGTTGTTATAGTAGTTAATTGTCGTGAAAGGGTTTCTCGCCTAACTACTTAATGCATGAATGTGAAAGGTTTTATCACATAAAGGATTCTAAGGTTGAAAGGTCTTCTCACCTAAAATGAATCAAAGTTAAGGAGATATTATAAGAATGAGGCAAGCGGCGATTACCCATGTCACATGATGCAAGGACAAGAGGTGATTACCCATATTCCTTGAAAAGATAAGATGAATAAGATTAAAAACTATTCCGTGGAAGTTAAGCTTAGTACCGAGTGGACAAGTGGTGAGTACCTAAGTCCCATAAACTATGTGCCAACATAGGATTGTCTATATAGACATTAGCTAATGGATCCACATAAGCTAGAAGTTCATGGTCCTTACCTTGGCAAGTGGGAGAACCCTTTTTCGGTATGGGAGACACCTGATTCCAAGTCAATAGCTCACATGGCCTTATATGTCGGTTAAGGCTACTTCCCACAAGCAAGCTATGATGAATTAAGGTTACTTCAAGAAGTATCTCACATGTGTCTTAAAATGATTTCTATTTGCATTGACCATGTTTGTATGATTTATGTTTTAAAATCTTTTGTCTCACGCTTTAGTTCGGTCATGGAATCTCATGAACATATCTCTTATTAAGCATGTTTTCAAACGTTTTATTCATAGCCATCATACTTGGTACATGTTTTTACTGACGCATACTCTTGCCTACATTTTCTAAAATGTATGGTCCGGCCTTACTGATTCACATTTTTGTGTCTAGGGATCTCATATAGAAGATTAAAGATTGGTGAGTCCTCATCACCTGAGGACCGAGTTAATTTCCTTTTTGTCTTTACTTTCATATTTTGAACTTCATGTACAGGCTACACCCCGATAAACTTTTATATACTAGATGGCTCTGAGACGATGTTTAGACTTTCACTTTTCTCTATAAACTGTGATATGTTGAAACTTTCTTTAAATATCTTATGTTCTATGATCTTGTAGGATGAATGCTAAGTGAGTTGTATGGGGCCTTTCAGGGTTTTATACGCCATGTTACACCTAAGGGTTACCTTGGGTCGTGACAGATCTTTGAGTTGATTCATTTATGTCTATATTTCAGCCACCATAAACCGTGGCTTGCCAACATTGGTACAAGATCATACTTTTTAGATGAATCCTTAGTGCCTTGGGGAAGATCATAGTGGATCCACTTAGTTGAGGTGCTCTATGTCCCGACACGATATAAGATAGTTCTGGCAGCGTTGATGAGACATTGTATCATCACGTAGCTCATAGTGATGGTTGTCGGTTAGAGAATCTCCCAATACAGTTAAAGTGTATTTTAAAATATTACTTATTATTTTAAATTTAGATATAATTAAGTATTTTTGTAAAGTTTTAAATGATTTCATTCCTTTAATCCTTTACATTTAGTTGAGCTTATGTTTTATCTATTACAATCCTTTCATTCAGTTATTTTCGCTTCGCCTATTTTACATACTCATACATTCAAATGTATTGATGTCATTCGACCTGCATTCTTTTATGATGGCGATACATGTGTTCAGGATAATCAATAAGAGCTTTGTTGAGATCACTCTACACTCCAGTAAGCTTTTAGTGAGCCTCGTTGTATTCCAAAGGACTTCACATTTACTTTTAATTTAGTTGAATTTAGATGTCGTGGGTCTTATGCCGATATACCTCTTGAATAGTAGAGGCTTCATAGATAGAAATAGTTGAGGAGTCTGTCAGTACTTTCTTTCCTTTAAAGATGTTTTGAAAACTATTAGAATTATTGAATTGAGTATTTTCAGACATTTGAGTTGAGTTTTATTCTGAGAACAAATTTTGTTTGAAGCATGTTCTTGCTTGAGTTAGTTTTCGTCTTATAATCAGCCAAGATGAGGGTTCACTTGGGGACCAATAATAGTTTTTGAGCGCCGTCCATGTCCAGAGTGTAGGATCGAGTCGTGACAATATGTGTTCAAAAAGATGGAAAAAAGGTGCAGAGATGAGTCCGTGGTTGCCCGGAGGAGTAACTCATCCTTGGATGAAAACATATGTGTGTGTCTCAACTAAGGTCTCAAAGTACCCTCCTTAATATATCTTGTAGTGGACAAGGAAAGAGCAATTGTAGTATTAGTACACAAACATCGTCTACTGGTAGAATCATAAGGTCAATTCCAAAACGTGAATGTAAACAAGTAACTATAATAGTACTTCATGCCAACACATGCATCTATATTATATATCAACAGACACAACATGTTACCAATTACAATCCTTGAATTAAAAATGCATGAAACATGTACCACATGATCCCAAATGCACATACCCATTTCTCTCATATAACTCACACACAAAATGTAAGTGTACCAGCGCGGGACCTTGTCCCGATTACTTGATGTATAGTACTCTTAGAGGCTTTGTGGAAATTTTATTTTGGATTATTTTGACTTTCAGTTGCCTACCTTGTCTTCTTAGTGTGTATATATGTCTCCAGATGCGTTGGATTTCCAGTTTTACCAATTGATATTGTCTTTATGTCCCTTACATTATACTATTCTTACTTTGATTATGACCTCATCACTTCAAACAAAGTATTTTAGTCTTTACGCTATATGGCCTTGTCAGCCCTCATTGTTTCCTTCTAGTTTTGTTTCAATGGCTAGCTCTGTTAAATAAGGTATCAAGTGTCATTTGTGTGTGCCATAGACTGGTGCGTAAATAGTTATAAGTACACCGAATTATTTGGTACATTTAAAATTTTACAAAAATGAGTATAAAAATATCAAACAATACCAATGAAATTCATATATGTAAAATATATTTTATTTTTAATTTTAAATAATGACACATTTAGATATTTCTCTTAGGACTGGGTTTGTGAAAAACACTACAAGCCAATTTTAGGTTTCAAAAGCTATTTTCATATAATAATTTAGTGAACTTTCATACACACTCATCAGAGACATTAGAAAAAAAGTTTGAATTCGATAGTCTTTTCAAAGTCGGATACATCCTTAGGAGTTTCACAAAGCTTGATGGAAATGTGTCTCACAAAACTCGAGGGTCTACTTTTGTATAAGGGTATAGGAAAGGAAAAAAACTTGATCCTCATAGATTAGACAATCCATTAATATACCACATTTTTAAATTTTGAACCAAAGTTACTTAAGTTCAAATAAATCCACAACTATTGTACTAGATTTTCCCTTGAAATGAAGATTATTTTCATGGAAAGTACTTGTTTTGCTTCTTTAATGCCTACATAGATGAATTCAGTTAGGTTGCACTATAAGGTTTCATATTTAGATGGTTAAATAAAAACACAAAAAAAATGTTTGAAAAGGATAAAAAGTATCCTCTTAAATAAATAACAACCTTCAAATAGATCACTTGTAAAACATTTTTTTGTTGAAATAAAAGTTAATATAGAGAATTTGATTAATCATGGGTACAATTGTATACACAAGTACAAACATATTGGCCAATAGTACCACCACTTGACCAAAGACCATTCCCATTGTGTTTCTCAAAGCATTCTTTTTTGCAATCATAAAGTACACATCCTTTTGGATTTAGAATTTCGGCACATTTGTGTTGTGCATTCACTTGACTAATAACCAATGTAGCTGCAATAAAATTCATGAAAAATAACATTTGATTACACACATGCAAAAAAAAAGTTTGGAGTTTTTTTCCATCATAAGTTTATGACATTACTATATTGTCATGCAAAATTAACTGAGGGACATATACATAGTCGGTCAGAGTAGTAACCTACTGATTTTCTCTTCTATGAATATAGAGAATTTTTATATATTCAGGTCAAGTTGACCAATAACATACTAAGAAATAACCTATTACAACCAATGAAATTACACATATATACCATGAAACATTCCTCAAATTATTAGTATATAAAATTGATGTTTGCGTAATTAAGACACAACTTCCAATACAAGTGTCTACGATCGTGCAGTAGTATAATAACCCAACCAAGGGTTGGGGTCGAGTCCCAAGGGAGTGGTGGTGAAAATTAATAGAAAAATAAAGCTTAGTTCTAATTAGTCATAGCTAAAAACATTATCGAATAAAAATATATTAAATAAAGGAGGGTGACACAAGCGTCAATTAACAATTGTGGGGGGGGGGGGTTGTCACAAGTAAGCAAAAATAGCAAAAATGTAAAGAGTACTAATATGGAGACATAATTCTTGGGATGTGATAGGAATATGGGATAGACTAAATCATTGGATACATGCTTTTGGTAGTAAATTCATTGAATGTTTGTGACTAGGCTAGACTATAGTGGGGATAAATTCTCTCTCAAGCAACTTACATCGAATCAAATGGGTTCCTCTCGGACACCCACTTGCCGCATGAAGAACAACCTCTGCCTTAGCCCACTCACTCTCTCGAGCTGAGTGTGTGGGAATGACACTAGGGTACACTCTCTCGAGCTGAACCTCATGTCGACCCACTCCCACCGGCCATCAATTTAGTAGTCTTAGTTTTACTACCTCTCTCTCGAGCAAGCCGAAAACACAAAGGTGAAATCGTATTTGCAACTACAATTTCCTTAAGTTCCACCACAAATACTAAATGAAATCACATCAAAACAACAAATAAACCACCAACAAGCAAGTCCCAACAGATAATCTAACCCATATTCACCAAATCACACCCCAAGAATTGGGGTTTTAGCTAGACATGCTAAAGAGATAGAAATTTATACCAAAATGAGTTTGCATTCAAATGGGTATGAAGATTTAAGTCTCAAAACAAGTCAAGATTGAAGAATCCACAAGACCCAAGTCAAAATCTTGGAGTTGAAACCCTTTGAATCTTCAAGTACTTCAAAACCCACTCCAAACTTAGAACTCAAAAATAGAAGCCAAGCCTGAAACATTACTGTTCAAAGCTAAAAATCCGATTCTAAAAATCTCTTAAGCTACAACTCTCAATGAGTATTTATAGTTTTCAAAAATTTGTGATGCAGCGGATCATTCGACGCCGTTAGTCGAGATCGCCGATCAACTAGGTGATCAGCCCTTTGGTAGGTTTTATCGTTGTCTTGCTCTATCCTTCAGCATCGTCATGTTTTGATCATTGGGTGACGTAGTACTGCTTCGCAGAACTACTCGGCGACACGCCGACTGCTCTTTTTCTTCACCGATTTGAACCTTTCCTTCTGGGATCAGCACACTAGAACAAAAGGCGATCTCGAGGCTCATTAGTGACTCGCCAACTAGACTCGGCGATCCTTAGGCCTTCATTTCTTCATTCTTTCATCCACCTTTGTTCCTTTTTGCTAAGTAGTGTCCATGTTTTCCCTCAAACTCCAAATACCTGAAACGTAAGGGTTTTCATCAGATATTGAGACAAAATATGCATTTGAGGATACTAATTCTATCAAAATATAGCCCTAAATGAGTCCAATTTGTGGACTCATCAACACCCCCAACTTAAACTTTTTCTTGTCCTTAAGCAAACCCAAGCTCAGCCCTTCAAAAAAGGAGGCCTCAAACAGTGCTACACAAGACTCAATCATGAATGCACACAACAAGACTCAAGTTACTTATGCAAAGATCAAATGTGCACTCAAAGATTCAAGTTGTGACTCACCAATATCAAAGAATCTCATGCTCACAATTGTTGCTTTAAATGCAAGTTCAAGCTCAACCAAAGTGTTTAAATGCCCTCACACAAGGAATGATTCCAATTTCACACACAAAGGTTTAATCATTTAAAGTTCTGGAATCAAATGTAACGCTCACTCTCACAAGGAAGGACATAATGCATGCTTTCACCCATAGGTTTGTCCATATTTTCCGATCAACATTTGTTTCAGCTCACTCAAGAACAAAAAGGTCTTTTCAAGGCCTGTAATGGGGCTGAGTGCTAAGGTATGGTCATTTAGGCTCGTGACTTTCATCCTCATGAATTGTGGTACTCACAACACTTCCTTTCCTTTTCCTTCATCACTTTCTTTAGTGCTCATAAGTCATCCTATTATTCACTTCCCATGGATTTTCGGAAACCCCATTTTCTTTGTATTTTCACAACTTTGTTTCACTTCTTTTTCATTCTTTTTCTTTTTCTTTCTTTCCTTTTTTTTTGTATGGATGGGTTCCATTTTTCTCAAAACTATAGGTAAGAATGACTTTCTTGCACTTCTTGATTTACCCTTTCGTTTCACCACACCCCCAACTTAGGCTTTTGGCCTAAGTTGGCTATTCAACCAACCACACTTCATGAGGATTATGGGTAATTGATAAAGAAAGGTTATGTTTGCATCAAGTTTCTTCCAAAGAAAGGTAAGGTTCAAGGGGTGTTCAAAAGAGGTTCACACATTCTCACAAGGTAGGCCACAAAGAGATATAGGTCAAATTGGCTCACACTCTTTAAAGTTTCCTAAGATCATATCAAGAGATAGCCTTACTTAGTCGATCGGACCAACGGGGCAAATTCTAGGATCTATCCTGCATGGTTCAAAGTAAGCTCATCACACCAGGCATTGACACTATAATCAAACAAGACTCCACACTTTTGCTGGTGTGCAATGATCATCACAAGAGACTCAATACGATACTAGGCTAGTCATAAGGAGATGCAAAGAGTTCACATATTGTGTATGCAACTTCCTTTGGCCTCATCGTAGCCGCGCATTCATGTTAATTTGATTGAGAGCACTATTCAAGTCATCGATATTGATCGGAACCAATACTTAAATTTTACAAAAGAACAGCCACATTCAACACACGAGAGGTGGCAAAAATTTTGGACGGGTCAAATTCATTTTTTTAAAAACAAGAAGAGCCACCAGCTCAAACATCCACAGAAATAGTATATCAAACACAATTTTAAAACAGAACAGCCTAAATACAAACAAAACTTGAACATCAATAGTACACACAAAAGGTGGATCTCACCCCATCACAAATAAGAATCATTTGTCCTCAGATGCAAATAACACAGAATCTAAAATGTAAAATAAAGAAAGACAGAGATGGAGGTAAAGAGGTGATCTTGGCTAATCTGTCGCTCCATCTGTCTGGGCTTTAGTGCCCAGAGTGACTCTAGAAGGACCTGCTCCACTGAATCCAGCAACAAGTGCTAATGAAGCTTGCACAACAACATCTATCATAATTGCCTTAGTCTCGGTCAGGTCTTCATCTGTAGCTCCCTCAGTCTCCTTATGCATGTCTTCATCAGTCTCTGCTTCTGACTGAGAATCGGTTGTCTGATCCACTCTATCCCCATGTCCAATGGTGGTCTGAGGCATCTCAGGCACGCCTAGAATTTCCACTGTTCCGAAGACCATAGACACATCGATGGACGTTAGGTGGTCTACATCTTTTCGCAACTCAGCAATGGCAACTTTTAAAGCCATCACCTCCTCTGTGTCCCCTTGGTTGTGCTCACACACCGCTATCCTGGTATCTAGGGCATCAATGGTAGTGTTCAGAGGTGTCACAACATCAACTAGGGCAATCTAGATCATGCTTGGAACAGAGGCCTCCAGACTGGCAGCCCGACGGTCAGTAGAAAGGGTAAGCTGTCCCATCCGGAGTAGGGAAGCCTGGGTGAGTGGAGGCCGAGAAACAACAGCAACAACAGCGGGTCTGGGAGACCGTGCAACAGCAGAAGAACCTAGAGGTGCCTCTGCAGATGATGATTCTGTGTATACTACTTCCACCAATGCTGCCTTCTTTCTTTCTTCTTAATCCTTAAGGTACTCGACTTTGATCCTCCAGATATCAGTAGAGGTTGTGGGCATCACTTCCACATCCTTCTTGGCATCCTGAGCTACCCAAGCTTGTTTGCACAATGTTGTGATCAATACTAGGAATGAAAGTGAGGTCTAGCTCTGCCTTGCACCCATGAGTATCTCTCAAGATGATTTCACCCAAGTTTATCTGAGTTTCCTCTATGAGTCAACCCAGGTAAGCTGCCTTGGCAAGGCGAAGAATCGACTCATTCTGGGATGGCATGATTGTGCTGCTGATAAAACTGAACCAGAACCTTGCTGCTATGTTTAGTTCTTTCTTTTCAATCGAAACTCCTTCCGCCAACCACTTTGGAGTCCCATTTGAAATTAGTAGGTCTAACCACTTTTTCATTTCATCCAGTTTCTTTTTCTAATCAAGTGCTGGCAATGATCCCCAATATTCGTGGACATGCCCAAGACCACATCAAGTTCCTCACTATCACACTTCACTCTTCTGCCTCTAACAACCACATAGTCCACTTCTTTGAAGGCTGCTGCTAGCTGCTTTTTCTGGGGTATTAGTGCACTGTATGCACTGTAGAACTCTCTTACTCAGTTTGGAAAATAAGGGCCGCGGGGCTTGATGAAGATTTGTAACTTATGGTATCTCATGCATTCCATTATCTCTGGGCGACTGTCTATAACCTCGTCTATGGACAACCACTTTTCCTCTAGAATTGTTCTCAGCCCCTCATCTTTTACTCGATTCATTGACTTAGGCGGAGGACCCTGTACTAGAGGCGCTAACACCATTGCCTGCTCTGAAACTGGAGATGTAGGCGTGGTATGCTGGGTATTCCTGATCCTGGTTGTATCATTCAGCTTTTTAGTTCGCCGCTTAGCCCTCTATGCTATTAACAGATCATCCTCATCAGAACCCACATCTCCGCTTTCAGATTGGTTGGGGTCATTTCTATAAAAGCCATCACTGTCAGTGCTTGTATCTAATAGTTCAAGGGTCTTATCTTTGCCCTTACCTTTCCCACCTATTGTGGAAAGTTTAGCAACCTTGCTTCTGGATGCAGTTGCATCCTCGTTGATTTTAATCCCTTTTGTTTTACCTTGGGGTGACCTGCTTTCTCCTGCAAATTTAGTTCTAGCCATTTCTGCAAAGAATTTTGGAAGAAGTTAAAACAACTAAATCAAATTCATAGGGACACAATTGCAGATTATCTCATCGAATAGATCAGTCAATCACCAAGTTGCTTTGGCGAGCAGGGTTTGATCCGCCGAAAGATAGAGTGCAATAAAGGTTCGGAGGTGCAGATAAAGGGTGATCGAGGAGACTTTTGACGAGTCGTCGAATACTTTTGGCGTTCGGAGACATCTCACCGAAAGTTACAGAATCCATATATCAAGTAACATGAAATTAAAGGTGAGATGGGGTCAATAGGCGAATCACTGATTGGTTTGGCGAGCTCGATCCAGCTCACCATTCGGCCCATCGTGCCTATTTCCCATCTATCTTCTCGACTTCAACCCCGCAACTCCCAAAAACAAAATTAAACTATGCACTAGGATAATTAAGCTCAGACCCATAACTCTTAATCACGATAAACACCACGCATGCACAACCCCATAAGATTTAACTAATTTTTACGCGTAATCAAAAAGGGGGCACAAAGATCAAGATAATATAAATAGGATTTACAAATCGAATTTGGCATTTCAAAAACCTAAATCTATCAGAGAGGCCCAACACACATCAATTCAATAAGCCCAATTGCATAAGAGAACAAATTTTTCAAAATATCCTTGGGGTTTGGGAAAACCAACCTTTTATGCTGATCGAAGTACTTTGAAATGCTAGGAGGCAATGTAATCCAACTCTGAGCACAAATCTACACTAATAATATTCTAACAACGCAAGAAATATAGAGACTAGAGTGCAGGTGTGAGTTTGGAAAGATAACAAGTGAGGGGAAGTGAATGAATCAGAATTTTTAAACTTGTGGCCTAAAAAACCTCCAGTTCTTGCCCATTCGGTGACATTAGTCATGAACCCCGAATCTCTTGGCATTTCGCTGAGTAGTCATTTACCTCGCTGGGTTTTACAGGACCTCCATTTAATGTGGTGTCCAAATGGCGGTCCACGTTGGGGTCCCCGACATGATCGGTGAATCGCCAATAATTTCTTGAGCTCATCGAGTTTTACAGACTCCGATTTGAATGTCTTGAGTCAAACAACAGATTAGGTAGGGATCACTGACCTCCTCGGTGATTCACCAACTGGGTTTGTTGCTAGCCACCCTGCACTTTTTTGAACACCTTCCACACTTCAACCTTTACAAACAACACACCATTATTTTGCCAGAACATAAATAAAAGCAATTAAAACTTTGGTTTGCCTCCCAAGCAGCGCCTTAGTTAACGTCGTGGCACGATGCAAGTCAGCACTCAAACTCCATTTTTGGGGTTATCCATAGTATCACTAGGCAACCCCCAATTTTGTTACGATTGGAGATCGAGTAATGCATGACCCACAAGGATCTCGAGCAGCTGAGCGGCTCTGGAATGAGACCAAATCATTCGCTTCATCCCTTTAATGTTTTCCTTTATTCTTTCCAGCTTTTTATCTTGCTCAGTCACCTTGTGGAGAATGATTGAGAGTATTCCCTCAAGGCATTTCACCTACAGGTTCTTGGGACTTTTTCGCTCATGAGGAGGAATATATTTATCTTTCCTCTTGCACAGGACTTCGATCTTCATCATCTTTTTGGCCAATTCATCCATATGAGTCATTAGGGAGGCCAACATGATGTCTTTTTCTACATCTTGGTTCGTTTCAGTCATTTGATTAAGCACTTGGGCTGCTATCACATATGGTTATTTCGCAATGCCTCCCGGAATGAGTTGGTCGACCAAACTCTTGTTTTCGGGACCAAGACTTTTGTAGAAACAGTCAAGGAGGATTATGTCAGGAATGTCATGAGTTGGGCATTGAGTGATTAGTCTATTAAATCTTGCCCATGACTTGTGGATCTGTTCACCTTCCAATTGCTTGAAGGTGAAGATACGCTCCCAGAATATCATTACCTCTAATGGAGGAACCTCTATTAGCTCTTGAGTGCTACTCGCCATACCCACTTCCTCTACTTCAATACAGAGAAGAAAAACAAAACTACAAGTTAAGTAAGTAAACTACAACTAAGAAGAACAAAAAATTTACTAAACTAAAAATTCTCAACCGATACCACTCCCCGGCAGCGGCACCATTTTGATGTTTACATAATCAAGACACAACTTCCAATACAAGTGTCTACGATCGTCCAATAGTATAATAACTCAACCAAGGGTTGGGGTCGAGTCCCAAGGGAGTGGTGGTGAAAATTAATAGAAGAATGAAACTTAGTTTTAATTAGTCATAGCTAAAAGCATTATTGAATAAAAACATATTAAATAAAGGAGGGTGACGCAAGCGTCAATTAACAATGGGGGGTTTTGTCACAAGTAAGCAAAAATAACAAAAATGCAAAGAGTACTAATATGGAGACGAGATTCTTGGGATGTGATAGGAATACGAGATAGACTAAATCATTGGGTACATGCTTTTGGTAGTAAATTCATTGAATATTTGTGACTAGGCTAGACTATAGTGGGGATAAATTCTCTTTGAGCAACTTACCCCGAATCAAATTGGTTCCTCTCGGACACCCACTTGCTGCATGAAAAACTGCCTCCGCCTTAGCCCACTCACTCTCTCGAGCTGAGTGTGTGGGAATGAGACTAGGGTTCACTCTCTAGAGCTGAACCTCATGTAGACCCGCTCCCACCGGCCATCAATTTAGTAGTCTTAGTTTTACCACCTCTCTCTCGAGCAAGCCGAAAACACAAAGGTGAAATCGTATTTGCAACTATAATTTCCTTAAGTTCCACCACAAATACTAAACGAAATCACATAAAAACAACAAATAAACCACCAACAAGCAAGACCCAACAGATAATATAACCCATATTCACCAAATCATACCCCAAGAATTGGGGTTTTAGCTAGACATGCTAAAGAGATAGAAATTTATACCAAAATGAGTTTGCATTCAAATGGGTATGAAGATTTAAGTCTCATAATAAGTCAAGAGTGTAGAATCCACAAGACCCAAGTCCAAAATCTTGGAGTTGAAACCCTCTGAACCTTCAAGTTCTTCAAAACCCTCTCCAAACTTAGAACTCAAAAATACAAGCCAAGTCTGAAATATTACTGTTCAAAGCTAAAAAATTGATTCTAAAAATCTCTTCAGCTTCAACTCTCAACGAGTATTTATAGTTTTCAAAAATCTGTGTTGCAGCGGATCATTCAGCGCCGTTAGTCAAGATCGTCGATCAGCTCGGCGATCCACCCTTTGGTAGGTTTCATCGCCTTCTAACTCTATCCTTCAGCATCGTCGTGGTTGGATCATTGGGCAACATAGTACTTCTTCGCAGAACTGCTCGGCGATACGCCGACTGCTCCTTTTCTCCGCCGATTTGAGCCTTTCCTTCCGCGCTAAGCACACTGGAACAAAAGGTGATCTCCAAGCTCATCGACGACTTGCCAACTAGAGTCGGCGATCCTCGGGCCTTTATTTCTTCATTCTTTCAGCCACCTTTGTTCCCTTTTGCTAAGTAGTGTCCATGCTTTCCCTGAAACTCCAAATACCTGAAACATAAGTGTTTTCATCAGATATTGAGACAAAATATGCATTTGAGGACACTAATTCTATCAAAATAGAGTCCTAAATGAGTCTAATTTGTGGACTCATAAAAAATTTATAACTCAAAAGTTTAAATATTGATATATCACAAAATTGAAGAGGCTAAATCTCAAATTTAAAAATGACTAAACAATATAAAAGGTAAACCTGAAATAATGGGAAGGAAACAAAGAGTAAGTTCAAAAACCTGTCCATTCTTAATCAAAAGTAATCTCAAATTAATTTCAAAAGTATACTATAGTGCAAAGTGCAATAGGCTATTTATAGTGTCTTTTTGCAAGATTTTGACACATTAAAATAGAGAGTAATATCAAACTCATTTTGTTTTTTTCCATTTATATTTTGTTTCCTTGTTGAAAAGTTATGGAAAGTTGTTCAAAAGTTTGACTTTGATGAGATCTTTGAAAATTTATAAGGTAAAATAATTATTTATATTCTAATTCAAAATCATATATATGTTATATAAATAATATGATAGAATAGTATGGTAAATGTATATATATTTTTCCTAAACTGATTTAAAGATCAAACCTAAAAGAATTGATGCTATTTTAATCTTGAAAATTATTTTTTTCCCATTTTTATACAACTAGGTGTTAGTACTTAAATTTTTTTGAGGAAGAGACAAGCTGTATATCATAAGTGTTGTACAAAATATAAATAATTAATATTATAGCTAGTATTAATTTCTGAAAAATAAAAAATGCATTCAGATTGGAGGTTCCAAAAACAGTAACATACCAAATGTAATCCACAAGTGAGATATTGAGAGAGTAGAAAGCAAGCATACTTTATCCTTACCATAAAGAGGTAGAGAGGTCATTTTAAAAAAAAACTCAGCTTAAAACAAAAGTATTCGATGAAGGATAAAAGAAAATAAATAAGAAATTGATCATAGTAATTGTAACACATCGGAAACCAGACATAGAAAATACAGCTGAAAAACACCTGAAATAGTGAACCACGATAGGGTTCACACACTGTGAAAGGGACCACGGTCCGTCGACCTGCCCGTGGATTTACACCTAGCGCAGGGCTGGTTGACTACATGACCCTTCACGGGCCGTGGACCCCCTCACGGGGCTTACTGGTGCTCGTGGGAGCCAGGCAGAGTTCGCAAGTCCCAGACGTCAGACTACGGGGCCTTTCACGGCCCGTGGTCCTTACGAAGGGTCGTGGTACTGGCAATGGAAGGCCACCCTCAGAACCACTAGTCACTGGACAAAGGACCACGACTAGCTTAACTGTCCATAGTCCCTTTGATGGTCCGTTAAAGGGGTTGTGTTCAACTGCGTCAAACTTTTAAGTCAGGGGTCTTTTGGTCATTTCTCTATGTGTTGGACCCCTAAACTGCGTCGTTTAACCCCTAAACTAAATATTTTTTGTTAGTTTTAGCCTAGTAACTTAATAAGAACTTATCCTAACCAATTCATTCTAAAATAAATCGATCAACCAAGAAACAAAAAGAGAGAAAGCAGTGACCAAACCCCTCTCCAAGAACGCAACAAGTTTCCCTTAGTTTCAGCCCCGAAATTGTAAGATTTCTCCGTGTATGTGGGATTTCACTAGTGGGTTCCTTTCACCCATTAGTTCCCTAGAATTCAGTCAGATTCTTGATTCCCTTCATATTATCTAGACATAGGGTTTCTTGAATGTTAGAAATTGTTGTGAATTAGTTGTTAGAATATTCCTAATCAGATTTTCATGTTGTTGTAACGTTGTTGCTTAGTTCCTTGCATGAAATTCAAAACCCTAGTTGTGTAGATTCGTTTAGTCCATGAATTAGACTAGCTAGGACATAAAAGAAAATATACATGCCTCAGTTTTCAAATGTTTCATTACAAGTATTTAATGTTACATTTTGAGTTAGCATGTTATAACATTGAGATATTCAGTATATTTCATTTATGTTGTATTGTACATATATTTAGTTGGGAGTAGACTTAATACCGAGTTGGACTAGGGTCATTCACCCTCATAGTCCAGTATTATGTGCCCCCATAGGTTTGTAAGTCCCTTCTGTGGGCATTATATTTAGTGATCAATGAAGTCATGCCTTTATACCCCTCGTAGGGTATATTGGATCCTCTCGATTAGATGTATACATCGGACTTCACATTTAGCTCATGCGATTTTATGTCGGTTATTAATAGCTCCCACAGTCAGACTCTAGTGCATTGACCAGGTTCCCAGTTATATTTCAGTATTCAGTTTCAGCATGTTATGTACCTGGTCATTGCATTCAATTTAGTTCATATTCAGCATATCTCAGTATCTTTTATCATGTTCAGATAATATCATTGCTCACTATGCCTTGTTCAGTTATATGTTTGTTCAGTTGTATTCTATCCCACATGCTCAATACCTTTTAAGTAATAACGCATACTATGGGCTACATCTTCTCGTGATGTAGGTTCAGGTACTCAACATCCAGATCATGCATAGATCGGCTCCCGATCTCCATTTTAGCAGCTTCAGTGGTGAGTCTTCATATTTTGAGGACAATAGACATGCTTCTATATTTTGTCTTTTCATTTCAATTTTTAGTATTTTCTAGAGTGAGCTGGGGCATGCCCCAATATTTGTTGTTAGTTAGAGGCTTATTTCAGACATAGACAGATTCAACTTTAGTATTTGAGTAATAGTTTAATATCTTAAACTCATTGTCAATATGTATATATATTCAGACTTAGATTAGGTATTCACCATCATTTATTTTATCTCATGTTTTTAGCTTCCGCTTAGTATTTGTTTAAGTATGCTTATGTTATGCCAACTCAGGGTTAGCTTGGGCTCACTTGTGATCCTATGTCCCGTATTTACCTTAAGGGGGTAGCCTCGGGACGTGACAAACTTGGTATCAGAGCATTAGGTTTAAGTGTCCTAGGATGTCTGAAAAGCCACACAAAGTAGAGTCTTTTTCATGGGTGTGAAGTGAACCACATCTAATGAGAGGGAGGCTACAAAGTATTTTAGGAAAACTTCACTTTCTTGCTATTCTTATCGTGTGTGGGTATGATCTAACTTCTTACTCATCGTTATGCGATTCAGATCATGCCTCTTCATAGAGATTAGGAAAGGAATGACAATGCTCGCAATGCTAATGCAGTTCCTCCAGTTCCAGACCAAGATGTTTTGAATCCAGAGTTTCGTAACACTATTTAACTTTTGGCTCAGAGTGTTACCAACCAGAAAAATCAGCAGGCCCCAGTTCCTACAAATGCTAATGTTGGGTCAGCAGCAGCCAGGGTCTGAGACTTCATCCATGTGAATCCACATGAATTTCTAGGGTCGAAAGTTGGATAAGATCCCCAGACCTTCAGTGATGAGGTCAAGAAAATCTTTGGGGTGATGCAAGTGATTGGAAATGACATCGTAGAGTTGGTGTCCTACCAGCTTAAGGATGTAGCTAACATCTGGTTTACTCAATGGAAATAAATAGGGGTACTAATGTGGTTCCTATAACTTGGGAGTGTTTTAATGAAGCTTTTCTGGACAATTTCTTTCTAAGAGAGTTGAGGGAGGCAAAAGCTCAAGAGTTCATGAATTTGAGGCAAGGTAGCATGTCAATCGAAGAGTATGGAATCAAGTTCACCCAACTCTCCAAGTATTCTCCATATATGGTTGCTGATTCGAGGGCACAGATGAATAAGTTTATATTTGGAGTATCCGACCTAATCAAAATAGAGTGCCAAAATGCTATGTTATTGGAAGATAGGAATATCTCTAGGCTTATGACTCGTGATCAACATTTCGAGGGAGACAAGCTTAGGGAACATGCTAAGGACAATAAGAAGGCTAGGAAAGGTAACTATGAGTACTCTCAACAGAACTCGGGTGGTGGAAATCACTCTCAGTTTTAGCAGAAATCTTCCGCTCCAGCAACTTCATCAGCTAGTGCTTCATCCTCCAGGTGCCGACATGATTAGAAAGGTAGGGTATCAGGCTCTAAGTCTCAGCGGAGTATTTCAGGTAATAGGACCTACCCAACTTGTCCAAAAAGTGGTAAGAATTATCCGAGCGAATGTCTTGCACGAAAATAAGGGTGTTTTTGATGTGGTTAGTCTGACCATAGGTTAAGGGATTACCCTTTCTCTAAACAAGGACATGGAGGTAACAATAGTAGGGCTCAGTCTACATCTCCACAAACACCAGCAGGTCGCCCAACTCAGCAGGGTGCTTCATCTGGTACAAGTGGCGGTCAATGCTAGAACAGGTTGTATGCTCTTCAAGCTCGCCAGGATCAAGAAAATTCTCCTGATGTGGTCACTGGTACATTACGAGTCTCTCACTTAGATGTTTATGCTTTGTTAGATCCAAAGGCTACTCTTTCCTTTGTAACTCCATATATAGCAGTGAACTTTGGTGTCAGTCCAGAAACTCTCTCAGAACCCTTTTTAGTCTCTACTCCAGTTGGAGACCTAGTTATAACTAGACGGGTATATAGAAATTGCCCTATCACAGTCTCTTAGAAAGTCACCTCAGTAGATCTTGTAGAGTTAAAAATGGTAGACTTTAATATCATTCTAGGCATGGATTAGCTATATTTCTGTTATACCTCAGTCGATTATAGAACTAGGATCGTTCCTTTCCAGTTTCCAAATGAGCCGGTCTTAGAATAGAAGGGTAGTAGCTCAGCGCCTATGGGTCGATTTATTTCTTACCTTAAGGCTAGAAAGATGATTTCCAAGGGGTATATCTATCATCTAGTTCGGGTTAAGGATTCGAACTCTAAAAAATCCTCTTGAGTCAGTTTCTGTAGTAAGTGAGTTCCCAGAAGTGTTTCCAGAAGATTTTCCCGTTGTTCCTCCCAAAAGGGAAATTAACTTTGGAATCAATCTCCTTCTAGATACCCAGCCTATTTATATTCCTCCTTACAGAATGGCTCGAGTTGATCTTAAGGAATTGAAAGAGCAGTTGAAAAACCTTCTAGATAAGGGCTTCATGATACCCAGTATTTCCCCATGGGGTGCACCAGTGTTGTTCCTAAAAAAGAAAAATGGTTCTCTCAGGATGTGCATTGACTATCAGCAGTTAAAAAAAGTCACTATCTAGAATAAGTACCTATCCCCAGGATTGATGACTTGTTTGACCAACTTTAGGATGCTAGTCATTTTTCGAAGATTGACCACAAATCCAGTTATCATTAGCTTAGAGTCAGAGATAGTGACATCCCAAAAAGAGACTTCATAACTTGGTATGGTCATTATGAATTTGTAGTTATGTCATTTGGACTAACCAAATCTCCTGCAACTTTCATGGATTTGATAAACAGGGTGTTCAAGCAGTAATTGGACTTGTTCGTTATCGTCTTTATGGCTGATATCCTCATTTACTCTAGGAATGAGGAAGAACATGAGACTCATTTGAGGGTTGTCCTGCAAACTCTCAAATATCGCCCTAGTTATTCGCTAAGTTTAGCAAATGCGATTTTTGGTTACAATCAGTTGCTTTCCTTGGACATATAGTATCTAGCGAAGGGATCCGAGTGGATTTTTTTAGAAAATAGAGGCAGTGAAACAATGGCCCAGACCCACCTCTCCTACAAATATCAGAAGTTTATTGGGTTTGGCTGGTTATTACAGAAGGTTCGTGGAAGGATTTTCATCCGTAGCTTCTCCATGGACTAAGGTGACTCAGAAAATGGTTAAGTTTAGTGGTCAGAAGAGTGTGAGAAAATCTTTGCAGAATTGAAAACTAGGTTGACTACAACTCCTGTTTTAACTCAACCAGAAGGTTCAGACGGTTAGGTGATCTATTGTGATGCATCCAAGGTTGGCCTAGGCTGTGTTTTGATGCAGCGAGGTAAGGTTATAACTTATGCTTCTAGACAACTTAAGGTGCATGACTCATTACCTTGAGCTTGGAACCATAGTATTTGCCCTAAATTTTTGGAGACATTACTTGTATGGTGTTCAGCTAGATGTGTTCACAGACCATAAAAACCTTCAGTATGTTTTCACCCAGAAAGAGTTGAATCTTTGCCAGAGGATATGACTTGAATTCTTCAAGGACTACGATATGAATGTGCTCTACCATCATGGTAAGGTTAATGTAGTAGTTGATGCTCTTAGCAGACTATCTATGGGTAGTATAGCACATGTTGAGGAAGAAAGGAAAGAATTGGCAAAAGATGTTCACCGGCTTGCTCGGTTAGGAGTTTGCCTTATGAACAAATCAGATGATGGTGTAACAGTTCAGAATGGGTCTGAATCTTCATTTGTAGCGGAGGTTAAGGAAAAACAAGACAGTGATCATATATTGCTTCAATTGAAAGGTGTAGTTCATTAGCAGAAAGTTGAGGTTTTGTCCCAATCGGGAGATGGTGTGTTTTGCTACCAGGGTCGTTTATGTGTTCCTAAGGTGGGTGAGTCGAGACAACAGATCCTTACAGAAGCCCATAACTCTAGGTATTCTATTCATCCAGGTGACACTAAGATGTACCATGATCTACGGGAAGTCTTTTGGTGGAATGACATGAAGAGGGTTATAGCAGATTTTGTGACTAAGTGCCCCATTTGTCAACAAGTGAAGGTAGAACATCAGAAACTAGGAGGTATGACGTAAGAGATCAACATTCCTACTAAGTCCGCTCACTTATTGGTTGTTAAGACTACAGATTCGGCGGAGGACTACGCCAAGCTTTACATTAATGAGATAGTCACATTGCATGGGGTTCCTTTTTCTATCATTTCAGATAGAGGTCCTCAGTGTACCTCTCATTTCTGGAAGTCATTTCAGAAAGGTCTTGGTACCTAGGTAAATCTCAGCACAACATTTCATCCTCAGATAGATGGTCAGGCAGAACGTACCATTCAGACCCTAGAGGACATTTTGAGAGCTTGTGTGATCGATTTCAAGGGCAGTTGGGATGATCTCCTTCCTCTTATAGAGTTTGCCTACAATAATAGTTACCATTCAAATATTCAGATGGCATTTTATGAGGAATTGTATGGGCGTTTATGCAAATCTACAGTTGGCTGGTTTGAAGTAGGTTAAGCAGCCTTGATAGGGCCAGATTCGGTTCATGAAGCTATGGAAAAAGTTTAGCTCATCAGAGACAGACTTAAGACAGCCCAGAGTCGCCAGAAGTCGTATGTAGATGAGAGGAGGAGGGACTTGGTGTTCCAAATTGATGAATAGGTTTTCCTGAAAGTGTCACCTATGAAGGGGGTGATGAGGTTTGGCAAGAAAGGGAATCTCAGTCCTAGATATGTAGGTCCTTACATAATCTTGAAAAGGATTGGTAAGGTGACTTATCAGTTAGAGTTGCCACCACAGATAGTTGTAGTCCATCTAGTCTTTCACATTTCGTTATTGAAGAAGTGTATGGGTGATACAACATCTATAGTGCCATTAGAAAGTGTGGCTGTGAAAGGTAGTCTCACTTATGAAGAGGTGCCAGTTGAAATCCTTGATCGTCAGGTTCGAAGGTTGAGAAACAAAGAAGTCACGCCAGTTAAAGTTTTGTGGAGGAGTCAGTCCGTAGAGGGAAATACGTGGGAAGAAGAAGCAGCCATGAAGGCCAAGTATCCTCATCTATTTCGTTCCGATTCCATTCGAGCTTGAGGTAATAGTTCCTCTGTTGTCTCTCAGTTTACTCTTGCATGAATTCAGCCATAGTGTCTTGTTCTTTCAGTTATACTTGCATTTTCAACATATCTGTATGTTCTTGGATCTTAATTCAGTCAGAAATCAAGTTATTGTACTTAGTGGTAGGAATTGCATCTATTTTCCCCCTTTCTCAACTAGTTTAGGCTTCATTCGAGGACGAATGTTCCCAAGGGGGAGATATTGTAACACCTCAAAAACCAGACTTAGAAAATGCAGCAGAAAAGCACCAGAAATAATGAACCACAACAGGGTTCACAAACCTTGAAAGGGACCACGGTCCGTCGCCCTGCTTGTGGATTTACACCAAGTTCGTGGCTGGACCACCGGACCCTTCAAGGGTCGTGGACCACCTCACAAGTCGCACTGGTGCTCGTGGGAGCTAGACAGAGTTGACCAGGCCCAGACGTCAGACCATGGGGCCCTTCACGGGCCGTGGTCCTAACGATGGGCCGTGGTGGTGGTCGTGGAAGGACACCCTCAAAACCAGTAGCCACTGAACCAAGGACCATGACCAGCTTGACGGTCCATGGTCCATTTGACGGTCTTTCAGAGGGAAATTGGTCAGCTGCATTAGACTTTAAAGTCAGGGGTCATTTGGTCTTTTCCCTATGCGTTGGACTCCTAAACTATGTTGTTTAACCCCTAAACTACGTAATTTTGGTCAGTTTAAGCCTAGTAACTTCATCAAAACTTACCCTAACCAATTCAGCCTAACAGAAATCAATCAACCAAGAAAAAAATAGAGAAAACAACGACCAAACCACTCTCCAAGGACGCAACAAGTTTCGCTCAGTTTCAGCCCCAAAATCAAAAGATTTATTTGTGAAGTTCATCATCAGGTATGTGATATTTTACTAGTGGTTTCCTTTCACCCATTAGGTCCCTAGAATTAAGTCAGATTCTTGATTACCTTAATATTTTCTAGACCTAGGGTTTCTTAAATGTTAGAAATTGTTGTGAATTAGTTGTTAGAATATTCCTAATCAGATTTTCATGTTGTTGTAATGTTGTTGCTTACTTCCTTGCATGAAATTCAAAACCCTAGTTGTGTAGATTCGTTTAGTCTATGAATTACACTAGCTAGGACAGAAAAGGAAATATGCATGCCTCAGTTTTCAAATGTTTCATTACCAGTATTTAATGTTGCATTTTCAGTCAGCATGTCAGAACATTGAGCTATCAAGTATATTTCATTTATGTTATATTGTACTTATATTCAGTTGAGAGTAGACTTAATATGGAGTTGTACTAGGGTCAGTCACCCTCATAGTCCCAGAACTACGTGCCCCATAGGTTTGTAAGTCCCCTCTGTGGGCATTATATTTTAATGACCAAGCCAGTCATGCCTTTATACCCTTGGCAAGGTATATTGGGTCCTCTCGATGGGGCGTATGCATAGAACTCCACATTTAGCTCATGTGGTTTTATATTGGTTATTAGTAGCTCCCATAGTCAGACTCTAGTGCATTGACTAGGTTCCTATTTATATTTCAGTATTCAGTTTCAGCATGTTATGTACTTGGTCATTGCATTCAGTTTAGTTCATATTTAGCATATCTCAGTATCTTTTATCATGTTCAGATAATATCATTGCTCACTATGCCTTATTCAGTTATATGTTTGTTCAGTTGTATTCTATCATGCATGCTCAGTACCTTTCAAGTATTGATGCATACTCTGCGCTACATCTTCTCGTGATGTAGGTACATGTACTGAACATCCAGATCACGCATAGATCGACTCCCGATCACCATTTCAACAGCTTCAGTGGTGAGTCCTTATATTTTGAGGACAATAGAGATGTTTCTATATTTAATCTTTTCATTTCAGTTTTCAGTATTTGCTAGAGTTAGCTGGGGCATGTCCCAGCATCTCTAGTCAGCTAGAGGCTAATTTCTGACATAGACAGATTCAGCTTTAGTATTTGAGTTATAGTTCAGTATCTTAAACTCATTTTCAGTATTTATATATATTCATACTTAGATTCGGTATTCCCCATAATTTAGTTTATCACATGTTTTTAGCTTCCACTCAGTATTTGTTTAAGTATGCTTATGTTATTCCACCTCAGGGTTAGATCCTAGGTCCCGTGTTTACGTCAAGAGGGTAGCCTCGGGGTGTGACAGTAATGTACATAAAATAATGAGAAACTATGCAATAAGCAACTAATACCACTAAATTTTGAATAAAAGATGAGGAGGCTAGCTCCCTACTTCTATCATAGAATAAGCATAACTCTATATTATTCACATATCCAATCAGCAAGCTTTATTTATATAAAGGGTAAATAGGTAATTTTGGAGTCAATTAGTGGATAGGTTTTATTCCCTTGAAATGATTAATAAATTATTTAGAATAGATGTCAATTAATACCTTGAAAAATGTCATATGCAATGAGAAATTAAATGACATACATACGTAAGTTTTAATTAATTATCACTCATTTTAATCTTGTAACAACCTATTCCGTTGTTATGGGTATTTCAGACAATAATACTCTTATATAGGTTTTGTGGGTTAAGAGTTTGTGAAAATATTATGTTGGGAATGGAGATATGAAATCTTTCCCTGGCTTCGTTATAGCATGGGATTCCAAGTTTGCGAGGTTTACCATATGAAATGAATGGTTCTACATGGAGAAGGGTCTCATGTCACAGAGTGACATGACCCATACCATTGATAGTGATACCCACACTAATCCTCCGATGGGAGAGCCAATTACTAACCCAACATAACTGATCAAACCATTTTAACAAGGCAAATAATAAAGTAAAACAACTAAGGATTTTAAAATAAAAAAGGACCGAGGTCCCATAAATTCAATTCTTGTCAATAATCATTTTGGAATTAAAACCCCTTAGAATCTGAAAGTCATTGTACCAAAAGTCCAAAAAAGTCATGAATGGGGATGCTACCCTTAAAACTATGAAGGAGAAAACTATTAGTCTAAAATATATGCGTTCGGAAAGATGGACAAACAAACAAGGACGAATCCATGGTAGCCCAGAAGAGTAGTTCATTCTTGGATTCAAACATTTCAGTGTGTCTCTCAACTGAGCTCTCGAAGCAGCCTCCTGAATATATCTTGCAGTGGACAAGGAAAGAACAAGTGCAATATTAGTACATAAACACCGTGTCCTGGAAGACTCATACGGTCAATTCAAAAACATGAATGTAAGCAAGAAACTACAACATAGTACTACATGCCAACACATGCATGAATATTATACATCAACATGCACAACATGTTACAACTTACCAATTACAATCCTTGAATTACTAATGCATGAAACATGTCCCACATGATCACAAGTGTACATAACCAGTTCTCTCATGGAACTCACACACAAATTGTTAGTGAACCGGCGTGAGACCTTGTTCCGACTACTTGATGCATAGTCCTCCTAGAGGCTTTGTGTAAATATTATTTTGGACTATTTTGACTTTAAGTTTCCTACCTTGTCAGCTTAGTATGTATATATGTCTCCGGACGTGTTGCATTGCCACTTTTACCAATTGATATTGTCTTGATGTCCCTTTAATTATACTATTCTTACTTTAATTATGATCTCACCGCTCCAAAAATAGTATTTTAGTCATTATGCTATATGGCCTTGTCAGTCCTCATTGTTTCCTTATAGTTATATTTTAATGGATAGCTCTTTCAAATAAGATATCGAGTGTCAGTTGAGCGTGCCCTATAATGGGGCATGGAAAGTTATACTTACACCAAATTATTTGGTACATTTTAAAATTTACAAAAATGAATACAAAAATATCAAACCATACCAAAGAAATTTATATATGTAGAATATATTTTAATTTTAATTTTAAATAATGACACTTTTAGATATTTCTCTTAAGCCTGGGTTCGTGTAAAATACTACAAGCCAATTATAGTTTTCATAATTAATTTTATATAACAATTTAGTGAACCATCATAGACTTTAGATGAAAAGTTAGAATTCGATAGTTTTTCAAAGTTGGATACATCCTTTGGAGTTTCAAAAAAATTGATAGAAATGTTTCTCATAATATTCTAGGGTCTACTTCCGTTTAAGGGTTTAGGAAAGGGAAAAACCCTAATCCTCACAAATTAGTGAAAAAGTTAAAAAGTCCATAAAACTAATTAAAAGGGACAACGGTCGTAGTCAATAAAAAACCCAACGAAGAGTCGGGGTTGAATCCCACAGAGAATGATATATCATAAATAATCCTTATCAAAAAAATTGGATTTTAAGATCGCTCTTTTGCAATGGTAAGAACAAGTGGGTAGATACTTCCACCTATTAAATTTAAAGCTTTGGTTGTCAATTATCACAATTAAACTAAAATATCGAATAATTCAAAAGTTAATAAGCAATCTAGGGGTGGGGAGATTTAAAATCAGTGTCACATAGGGATAATTATGGTGCTCTATAGTAATGAACATTCATGAATAGGCTAAGTCATCTTCGTTGACACTAAAGATCTTTCGATCTCAAAGCATCTATGCATAGAATCTCTTTTTGGTCACATCTACATGCCAACCTAAACAACTCAATGCCTTACTATATTATCTCTTACAAGAACAAGGCAAATAGATCCGACCCATAACCTCTATTTTCATGCAAGTTAGACACACCAAATCAAAATTGCTAGTATGATACTAATTACCCACTCCAATCAATCTCTTTTGAGCATCAACCGGAGTCTGAAAGTAGGAATTAAGTTTGCAACCTTAACCCATAAATAAATCTCATGATAATTAGACCAAATTCATGCTCGAATAGTATAAAAACAGAGCATAGCACAATACCCACTACATTAAATCAACAACCAACCCCATAATTTCACCCCTACATCTTGGGGTTTTAGTCACCATCACAAAAAGTAAAGATATTATACCTTCCATGAAAGAAGCCATGGTTAACATGAAATTAAGAAATTACAAGTAAACTCACTTTGGATTCAACTTCAACTTGTCAATTTCAAGCACAAAATTGTAAAACCCCCAAAGCAAGAAAAGTATTCTTAAAAGATTAAGTGTTCTCACTCTAAACTCTTCACACACTTTGATATGATATTCTATATTCTATGTCATCGGATATTTAATTTCTCTCTCCTACAGGCTATTTATAATTTCCCAAAATTCCAATAGGTGACTCAATCAGCGACATTAGTCAGGCTCACCGAACTCGTTCGTGCATCGCCTCTAGCTCCTCAACTCTCCTTTGATGCTCTAGGCTTTAGGTAATTTGAACATCTGTTGGAGAACTCGATTGTGCCAGCCTTTCACATTTTGCGATTCACTGAGCACCACTTTGTTTCACCTTTCAAGCATCCAATTTTTTCTTTTCACACTATCATTTGAGTGATGTTCATCAATGCTGTGTTTCTCATTCGGCACATCTCCTTCTCCACTATGAACTATCATTTTATGCGAGGTCGTGCTAAATTGGCAATCCACCCTTCTTGTTAAGCGATCAACAATGTATGTTTGCACTTTTTTTTTGCATTTTTGGTCATTCTTTCAAACATCAATCCTTGTGTCATGCCCCGAGCTTACACCCTGGATGTGGCCGGCACTCGAGAACCATTACTAGTCCCCAAGGAAACCCTTGGCCTGACTGACTACTTAGCAGAAGACTTACTTAAGCAATAAAAGGCTTAAAACAAAAAAATTGAACATTTAAACTAAAAAAAAAACTCAACTCAAACTGTGTGTAATAGACTCAATAAAATAAGTAGAGTAGTTTGCACAAACATCTCAAGGAAGAGTAAATAGTGAAAGACTCCTCAACTTTATTTATCTATGAAGTCTCTATTATTGTAGATGGATCTCGGGACAAGACCATTGACATCTCAAGACAACTGACTAGAAAATAAATTAGAAATCCCCCGGAATGCAAGGAGGCTCACCCAAGCTATCTGAAGTGCAAACTGATCTAAAGGAAATGTCGGTTGATGATCCTAAATAGTTGTATCTGCATTATAATAAGATACAGGTGGAACGACATCAGTACATTGAATGTACGAGTATGTGATATGGATGACTAAACAAATAACTGAACTGAAGGACCGAAAGCAACTCAACTTAAATAATACATGAACATGAAGTAAAAACCATTTAAGCTTTACAATAAGATATGCAATAAACGTAATATGAAAATCATATACTTTACTTTATGAGCATTTTCTCTTTAACTAACTTTGGTTTCCAAAATCAATGTAAGGAAAATTACTCGCACAAAATACTTTTAGTAAAATTTAATATATATATATATAGAGAGAGAGAGGTAGAAAGAGAGAGATGGAGAGAGAGAGAGAGAGAGTTCATATGGTACTACAAATATTATTAATAATTCAAGAATTTCAATACATAAAGTATCACAATCTCATAATATAGGAATTACATAAAAGTGAGGGAAGAACCATAGACTCAACTTGCTACTGACTGAATTGAGATGTTGGGTGTGAGGACGAACTAGTAAAACACTATGAATAGTCTTACATACCTTGAAAGAACAAAGGTTTTGGCGAAATCGACAAACCTTGAAGAATACTCAAAACCCTAGCTTGTCTCCTCTTGGAACCTTGCTCTAATACCTTGAAGTGTTAATGAATGTAAACTAATTGATTAATACTTCTAAGCCCTTAATTAGGTGTAAAACATCATGGTTTAGATTAGAATAGGGGTTAAAATGGTGTAGTTGAAGTACCAAGCACATATGGGAAATAACAAAGCCACCCTAGCCTAAAAGACTGATGAGGTGTCTTAAAAGGGAGGTTTCACAAACCATTTAAGGCTCCACGGTTCGTTAAACAGTTCACCTGCCATATAGTACGTCGTGAAGCTTCACCTTCCCAACAAGGTTTCACTAAAACGAGCATAACTTTTTACTTCGAACTCGAAATGAGGCAAACTTGGTGGCATTGAAAAGAGGACTCAAAGACCTTTCATTTTATAGGTTATAGGCCACCTAATGCATTATGTGTTGAGAGATATGATTGTTTGAAGTTTACCTATAACTTAAAAGTTGATGGGTGACGTGTACAGATCCCTAAACGGACTGTGCAAACCACCACGGGATGTTTAGGGTCCTGTGCAGGTTACTCCCACCTTGGAAGCCTCGGAAGGTTGGCCACCATGTCCTGAACAGGCCGTGGACCCCTAAACTGACCATTTAGGTTGCCATGAAGAGTCCACAGTCCATTTTGGGTACGTAGACTTGCCCGTTATCCCTCTTTAGCCATTTTAAAAAGTTTGAGGGGTTACACAAATGATTCAAATTTTAAGAGTTGAGTTGCGAGTTGTAATACTCCCAAATTACACCTCCCAAAAGAAGTATAAGTGGTTGTTGTCAAATAAGAAACCTAACTTTCAGGTTAGGGTCGATCCCACGAGCAATATGGTTCAGACTTAGGCTAACTTACAATTATCTACATTTAGTGAAATTATTTTTTAAGAAAGTAAAAAAGGGGGGAATTTGAAATAAAATAAGAGTTTGTTGCTTTGTATAAATAAGTAACAAATAAGCAGGATTCACAGTTTGAAATATCAATATGAGATGAAAACTAGGGCATAAGTGTTCCCCATAAGCTCTTAACATTGTATTCCTAATAATAGTAACTCTATTCTAGTGTTAGCATGCAATGTTGATAAGCTAGGTGTCCCTAAGTGATTGGTCCTTCAAGTAGGGAATTTCACCAGGCAACTTGGTCTGTCTACGGGTGTGTACTTTACCAACGCTTACCCTTAACCCCGGATTATAAATATATTATTTGTATATAGTTACCATGTTTGTAAATTGGCAAGCAAAATATACCAATGGAAATACCCATAGTCTTGACGCTATATGGCCTTGTCGGCCTTCATTGTTTCCTTCTAGTTATGTTTCAATGGCTAGCTCTGTTAAATAAGGTATCGAGTGTCATTTGTGTGTGCCATAGACTCGTGTGTGAGTAGTTATAACTATACAAAATTATTTGGTACGTTTATAAATTTTAAAAAATGAATATAAAAATATCAAACAATACCAATGAAATTCATATATGTAAAACATATTTTATTATTAAATTTAAATAATGACACATTTAGATATTTCTCTTAAGACTGGGTTTGTGAAAAAGACTACAAGCCAATTTTAGGTTTCAAAAACTAATTTTATATAGCAATTTAGTGAACTTTGATACACACTCATTAGAGACATTAGATAAAAGTTTGAATTCGATAGTTTTTTCAATGTCGGATACATCCTTAGGAGTTTCACAAAGCTTGATGGAAATGTGTCTCACAAAACTCGAGGGTTTACTTTTGTATAAGGAAAAAAATTTGATCCTCATAGATTAGACAATCCATCAATATACAACATTTTTAAAACTTGAACCAAAGTTACTTAAGTTCAAATAAATCCGCAACTATTGTACTAGATTTTGCCTTGAAATGAAGATTATTTTCAAACAACCTTCAAATCGATCACTTGTAAAACATTTATTTGTTGAAATAAAAATTAATATAGAGAATTTGATTAATCAAGGGTACAATTGTATACACAAGTACAAACATATTGGCCAATAGTACCACCACTTGAGCAAAGACCATTCCCATTGTGTTTCTCAAAGCATTCTTTTTTGCAATCATAAAGTACACATCCTTTTGGATTTAGAATTTCGGTACATTTGTGTTGTGCATTCACTTGACTAATATCCAATATAGCTGCAATAAAATTCATGAAAAACAACATTTGATTACACACATGCAAAAAAAGAGTTTGGAGTTTTTTTCCATCATAAGTTTATGACATTACTATCTATATGTGCATTGTCATGCAAAATTAACTGAGGGACATATACATAGTCGGTCAGAGTAGTAACCTATTGATTTTTTCTTCTATGAACATAGAGAATTTTTATATATTTACGTGAAGTTGACCAATAACATTAGCTAATTAAGTCTCTATATAAACTCAAAGGTGGTTGCTTGAAAAACAAAGAAACAGCCTATTACAACCAATGAAATTACACATATATATCATGCAACATTCCTCAAATTATCAGTATATAAAATTTATAACTCAAAAGTTTAAATATCAATATATCACAAAATTGAAGAGGGTGAATCTCAAATTTAAAAATGACTAAAGAATATAAAAGACAAACCTGATATAATGGAAGAAAACAAAGAGCAAAGTTCAAAAACTTGTCCATTCTTAATCAAAATTAATCTCAAGTTAATTTCAAAGGTATACTATAGTGCAAAGTGCAAGAGGCGATTTATAGTGTCTTTTTGCAAGATTTTGATACATTATAATATAGAGTAATATCAAACTCATTCATTTCTTTTTTATTTATAATTTGTTTCCTTGTTGAAAATTTATGGAAAGTTGTTCAAAAGTTTGACTAGGATGAGATCTTTGAAAATTTATAAGGTAAAATAATTATTTATATACTAATTCAAAATCATATATATGTTATATATATAATATGATAGAGTTGTATGGTAAATTTATATTTATTTTTCCTAAATTGATTAAAAGATCAAACCTAAAAGAATTGACACTATTTTAATCTTGAAAATTATTATTTTTCCCATTTTTATACAACTAGTTGTTAGTACTTAAATATTTTTGAGAAAGACAAGTTGTATATCATAAGTGTTGTAAAAAACTATCAATAATTAATATTATAGTATTATTTTCTAAAAAATAAAAATTGCATTCAGATTGAGGTTCCAACAACAGTAGCGTACCAAATGTAATCCACAAGTAAGATATTGAGAGAGTAGAAAGCAAGCATACTTTATCCTTACCATAATGAGATAGACGATGAGTCCACAAATTAGAATCATTTAGGGCTATATTTTGATAGAATTAGTGTCCTCAAATGCATATTTTATCTCAATATTTGATGAAAACACTTACGTTTCAGGTATTTAAAGTTTGAGGAAAAGCATGGACACTACTAAGCAAAAAGGAACAAAGGCAGCTGAAAGAACGAAGAAATGAAGATCTGAGAATCGCCGAACCTGTTCGGCGAGTCGCCAAAAGGTCTTATCCTTGCCTTTTGTTTTAGTGTGCTGAACCCTGAAGGAAAGGATCAAATTGGTGGTAAAAAGGAGCAATCGGCGTGTCGCCGAGCAGTTTTACAAAGCAGTACTATCTCGCCCAATGATCCAAAACACGACGATGCGGAAGGATAGAGCAAAACGGCGATGAAACCTACCAAAGGGCGGATCATCGAGTTGATCGGCGATCTCGACTAATGATGCTGAATGATCCGCTGCAGCACAGATTTTTGAAAACTATAAATACTCATTGAGAATTGTTATTCTAAGAGCGAATTTTTAGTCTTGAACAGTAATTTTTCAGACTTTGCTTCTATTTTTGAGTTCTAAGTTTGGAGATGGTTTTGAAGAACTTGAAGGTTCAAAGGGTTTCACTCCAAGATTTTGGACTTGGGTCTTGTTGATTCTTCACTCTTGGCCTTTTTTGAGACTTAAATCTTCATACCCATTTGAATGAAAACTCATATTGGTATCGATTTTTATCTCTTTAGCATGTCTAGCTAAAACCCCAATTCTTGGGGTGTGATTTTGTGAATATGGGTCAGATTATCTGTTGGGTCTTGCTTGTTGATGGTTTATTTGTTGTTTTTATGTGTTTTCATTTAGTAGTTGTGGTGGAACTTAATGAAATTGTGGTTGCAAATACGATTTCACCTTTGTGATTTTGGCTTGCTCGAGAGAGAGGTCATAAAATTAAGACTACTAAATTAATGGCCGGTGGGAGTGGGTCGACATTAGGTTCAACTCTAGAGAGTGAACCCTAGTCCTTCTCCCACACACTCAGCTCGAGAGAGTGAGTGGGCTAAGACGAAGGCAGTTCTTAAAGCGGCAACCCGGTGTTTGAGAGAAACCAGGTTGATTCGGGGTAAGTTACTCGTGAGAGAATTTACCCCACTATAGTCTAGCCTAGTCACAAATATTCAACGAATTTATCAACAAAAGCATGTACCCAATAGTTTTGTTTATTCCGTATTCCTATAACATCCCAAGAATCCCCTAACTCTCTATCTCATTTTCATATATTTCCGCTATTCTTAATTGATAATTGCTACAAACCCCCCATTGTTAATTGACCCTTACGTCACCCCCCTTGATTTAATATGTTTATATTCGATGATGTTTATAACTACGACTAATTAGAACTTTATTTTATTTTTCTATTAATTTTCATCACCACTCCCTTGGGACTCCACCCCAACCCTTGGTTGGGTTATTATACTATTGCACGATCGTACACACTTGAATTGGAAGTTGTGTCTTGATTACGCAAATATTCAAATGGTGTCGCTGCCGGAGAGTGGTATCGGTTGAGAATATTTAGTTCAATAACATTATTTGTTCTTATTAGTTATAGTTTACTTACATTACTTTTAGTTTTGTTTTTGCATCATTTCGATTGAAAGTAGAAGTATGAGCGTGAATGGTAGCAATGGCAGCCAGGTAGGCCACCAAGATGACATCGGAAACCTCAACGATGTTAATGGGCCTCATGCTAATGACCCCCACCTCATGGGCGGTATTGGTGCCATTTATTTACCTCCAGTTGAAGGAAATGTGGTATTCCACATCACGAGTACTATGTTGCCACTCTTACAACTAAAGGGGCTTTTTAGTGGATTGGCTCATGAAGTTCCTCATGAGCACATTCGAAATTTCGTGGATGTGTGCGGACCATTCTCCTTCAAGAATATATCTCAAGACTCGGTTCCCTTACGGTTGTTCCCATTTTCTTTGATGGGAGAAGCATGCCAGTGGCTAGATGAATTGCCACGCGACTCAATCACTTCATGGGAGGAATTGGTCACCGTATTTAATGTGCGATTTTTCCCTCCTTCGAAGATGATGACTCTTCGTGACAGCATCCACAACTTAAAACATCTGGAGGGCAAGCCAATTCATGAGACTTAGCTGTGATTCAAGAAGTTAGTGCTCCAATTCCCCACTCTTGGCTTGCCTGACAACGTATTACTACAATATTTTTACCGGAGCTTAGACTCAGTGAACAACGGTGTCGCTGACCAACTTTCTCCAGGAGGTTTGATGCAACAACCTTATGTGGTAGCAACTCAGCTATTGGATGGCATGACCACGATAAATCGGGCTTGGTACACACGTGAAGACCAAGTCTCCCCTCTCACGTTCAAGTTTACTAAAGAACAAATGGAGAAGGATCAAGATGGGGACCAAAACATGGACAAGATCATGACACAACTTGACATTTTTATAAAAGATGTCATGAGGGCCGGTGCTCGAGGTGTCAATGTTATGGGTGTCGGGTGTGTAAATCCGGAGGAGCCAAGTTTGAAGCCATGTATAATGAAGAGGTGAATTTCTTACCCAATCAAGGTAGTGGTTATCGTTCAAACTACCCAAAGGAAGGTGGTAACCAAGGTTGGGCTAGAGACGAAGGCTGGAAAGATCGTGAATGGAGATACCATAATCCAAATTGGAAGGATGGGAAGAAGTACATGTATGTGTCTCCCCACGAGTACCAAAAGCCAAAGGTATCAAAAGGCGGTACGTCTGAGGATATGCGTTCTCGTATTCTCAACAAAGTTGAGGGGTCAGACAAGACCTTAAAAGAGATGAAAGAAGATGTGTCAACCCTAAGCTAGACTGTTACCTCCTATTCCGTCTCGATCAAGCAATTAGAAACCCAGATGGGTAAGATTTCATCGCATTTGAATCCGCAACAGAAAGGGGGATTGCCTAGTGACACTATGGAAAACCCCAAGATTTAAATGTGATGGTGAACTTGCGTCGTGCCGCGACGTTAACTAAGGTGTTGTTTGGGAGGCAACCCAAAACCCCTTTATTGCTTTACTTTGCTCTGAGAAAATAATGGTATGTTGATTGTGCAGGTGGTAGTGTGGAGAGTGATTGACAAGTGCAGAATGGTGAGCTACAGGTCTAGTCCGTGAAATGCTGAAGGGTTTGGTGACCCCAAACCAGACCGTCGTTAGACTCAAGACCAATTTACATTGGAGTCTGTAGAACTCGGTGACCACACAGAATTGTTGGCGAATCGCCAACCATGTTGGCGATTTTGAAGGAGACCGTCGTTGGACTCCACAATAACTGAAGATCCTATAAAATTTGGCGAGAAATGTGGCAATTTGGCAAAACGCCAAGTCCTTCGGTGATCGGGACTAATGTCGCTGAATGGGCAAAAACTGGACGGTTTTTCAAGCCAAAGGTTTAAAAGTTTCAAACTCATTCCCTCTTCCTCACTTTTTCATCTTCCCAAAATCACACTTGCACTCTAGTTTTACATTCCTTATATCTTTGAAGTATTTTTAGTGTCGAATTGTGCTACGAGTTGGATTACATTACCTCATAGCATCTCGATATCCATTTGGTCGGCATAAAAAGTTGGTTGTCTCTAACCCCATGATTAATTTGTCGAAGTTGTACTCAAATGCAGTGGCATTACTTTAATGGTGTGTGCCGGGCATATTTGGTAGGATTTGAATATTGATTTGCCTGTTAGGTTTGCAAATCATGCCCGAACTAAATTAAATAGTCAATTCCTGAAAATGATACTTTAAAATGGATAAAAAATCGTGGGTCGTGCATGATTGTCACTGGGTCTAAGCTTAATTTGAGTTGTGCATGCCCTAATTTTTATTTTCGAGGGTTGCGGGGTTGAATTTGGAAAGTTGGGTTGAAAGTAGGCACGTTTGGTTATTCGGTGAGCTGGATTGAGCTCGCCCAACCACTTGGTGGTTCACCTAAAATCCCCATCTCACCTGTAATTTAATGCTAAATGTGATGTTGAGTTCTATAACTTTCAGCGAGAAGTATGATGTCACCGAACACATTCGGCGTCGCGCCGAAGGACTTATGGTTCACCCTTTGTCTGCACCCTTGTATTCTCTATGCACCACACTCGACGAATCGCCTAAGCGGTTGTGCGCTTCTCCAACTGGTTCGGCGAAGTAATTATGCAATCGAACACATTCTAACTTTTTCTCGAAGCTTTGCAGAAATGGCTAGACCAAAAGTTGTTGTAAGAAATATGCCACCCTGACAAACAAGAGCAAAAAAAATCAGGAAAAATACAAAGGCAACAAATCCTCCCAAAGTTGATAATGAGGGCAACAAGACCAGTGCCAACAAGAGAACAAATCCCCGAGACCGCACCATTCCCTCGTGGAGACGTGGATTCTTCATAGCTATCCACTCCTTTTTGGTGGCTCATTACTTGGACAATCTTAGTAAGTCAACTATCGCTGAACCTTCTGAAGAGGATCTGGGGAACATTATCAAATTTCAGACTGACACATCGGGCACTGATGCCCAGACAGACGGAGCCACTGTGTAGATAGGACCACCTCTTTACCTCCCTCTCTGTCTTTCTTTATTTTACATTTTGGATTCTGTGTTATTTACATTTGAGGACAAATGTTTTTATTTGTGGTGGGGTGAGGCTGACCTTTTGTGTGCTATTTGTGAATCGTGTTTTGTTTAAGTATTTGGGTCGTGAGCTATTATTGTGTTAATACTTCTTTCCGTCGATGTTTGAGCTTGTATCTCCTTTTATTTTAAATTGCAAATGATTTTGACCCGTCCAAAAAAAATTTGCCACCTCTCGTGTGTTGAATGTGGTTATTCTTTTGTAAAATTTAAGTCTCGGTTGCGATCAATACCAATGACTTGGATAGTGCTCATGATCGAATGAACATGAATGTGCGGCTACGATGAGGCCAAATAAAGTTTCATAGACAATATGTGAACTCTTTGCATCTCGTTATGACTAGCCTAGTATCGATTTGAGTCTCTTGTGATGATCATTGCACACTAGCAAAAGTGTAGAGTCTTGTTTGACTGTAGTGGCAATGCCTAGTGTGATGAGTTACTTTGAACCATGCATGATAAATCCTAGAATTTTCCTCGTTGGTCCGATCGATTAAGACTATCTCTTGATATGATTTTAGGCAACTTCGAAGAGTGTGAGCCAATTTCACATGTACATTTTTGTGACCAACCTTGTGAGTGTGTGAACCTCTCTTGAACACCCCTTGAGCCTTACCTTTCTTTGGAAGAAACTTGATGAAATCATACCCTTTCTTTAGCCATTACCCATAATCCTCATGAAGTTGTGGTTAGTTTGAATAGACAACCTAGGCCAAAAGCCTAAGTGCCTAAGTTGGGGGTGTGGTGAAAAGAAAAGGTAAATCAAGAAGTGCAAGAAAGACCCTCTTACCCATGTTTTTGAGAAAAATGGAAACCCTCCGTAATAAAAATAAAAAATAAAAAAAATTGTGGAATAAAGTACAGAAGAAATGGGGTTTCCAAACAATCCATGGAAGGTGAACAATAGGATGACTTATGAGCACTAAAGAGAATGATGAAGGAAAAGGAAAGGACATGTTGTGAGCACCACATTTCATGAGGATGAAAGTCACTGAGCCTAAATGATCATACCTTTGCACTCAACATTATTACAAGCCTTGAAAAGACCTTTTTTATCTTGAGTCAGCTGAAACAAATGTTGATCGGAAAATACGGGCAAACCTATGGGTTAAAGCATGCATTGTGTTCTTCCTTGTGAGAGTGAGCATTGCATTTGATTCCGTAACTTTAAATGATTAAACCTTTATGTGTGAAATTGGAATCACTCCTTGTGTGAGGGCATTTGAACACTTTGGTTGAGCTTGAACTTGTATTTGAAGCAAGTATTGTGAGCATGAGATTCTTTGATATTGGTGAGTCACAACTTGAATCTTTGAGTGCACATTTGATCTTTGCATAAGTAACTTGAGTCTTGTTGTGTGCATTCATAATTCAGTCTTGTGTAGCACTATTCGATACCTCCTTTTTGAACGGCTGAGCTTGAATTTACTTGAGGACAAGCAAAAGTTTAAGTTGGGGGTGTTGATGAGTCCACAAATTGGACTAATTTTGGGCTATATTTTAATAGAATTAGTGTCCTCAAATGCATATTGTATCTCAATATTTGATGAAAACCCTTAAGTTTCAGGTATTTGAAGTTTGAGGGAAAGCATGGACACTACTTAGCAAAAAGGAACAAAGGCAGCTGAAAGAACGAAGAAATGAAGATCTGAAAATCGCCGAACCCGTTCGGCGAGTCACCAACAGGTCTTATCCACGCCTTTTGTTCCAGTGTGATGAACCTTGAAGGAAAGGATCAAATCGGTGGTGAAAAAGAGCATGCGGCATGTCGTCGACCAGTTTTGCGAAGCAGTACTATGTCACCCAATGATCCAAAACACGACGATGCTGAAGGATAGAGCAAAACAACGATGAAACCTACCAAAGGGCGGATCTCCGAGTTGATCGACGATCTCGACTAATGACACTGAATGATCCACTGCAGCATAGATTTTTGAAAACTATAAATATTCATTGAGAATTATTATTCTAAGAGGGATTTTTTAGTTTTGAACAGTAATTATTTCGACTTTGCTTCTATTTTTGAGTTCTAAGTTTGGAGAGGGTTTTGAAGAACTTGAAGGTTCAAAGGGTTTCAACTCCAAGATTTTGGACTTGGGTCTTGTGGATTCTTCACTCTTGACTTGTTTTGAGACTGAAATCTTCATACCCCGTTGAATGCAAACTCATATTGGTATCGATTTCTATCCCTTTAGCATGTCTAGCTAAAACCCCAATTCTTGGGGTGTGATTTTGTGAATATGGGTCAAATTATCTGTTGGGTCTTGCTTGTTGATGGTTTATTTGTTGTTTTTATGTGTTTTCATTTAGAAGTTGTGGTGGAACTTAATGAAAATGTGGTTGCAAATACGATTTCACCTTTGTGTTTTCGGCTTGCTCGAGAGAGAGGTCATAAAATTAAGACTACTAAATTGATGGCCGGTGGGAGTGGGTCGACATGAGGTTCAGCTCTACAGAGTGAACCCTAGTCCTTCTCCCACACACTCAGCTCGAGAGAGTGAGTGGGCTAAGGTGGAGGCTATTCTTAAAGTGGAAACACGGTGTTCGAGAGAAACCGAGTTGATTCGGGGTAAGTTGCTCGAGAGAGAATTTACCCCCACTATAGTCTATCCTAATCACAAATATTCAACAAATTTATCAACAACAGCATGTACCCAATAGTTTTTTTTATCCCGTTTTCCTATCACATCCTAAGAATCCCCTAACTCTTTATCTTATTTTCATATATTTTCGTTGTTTTTATTTGATAATTGCTACAACCCCCCCCCATTGTTGATTGACGCTTACGTCACCCCCTTCCCTTGATTTAATATATTTATGTTCGATGATGTTTACAGCTACGACTAATTAGAACTTAATTTTATTTTTCTATTAATTTTCATCGCCACTCCCTTAGGACTTGACCCCAACCATTGGCTGGGTTATTATACCATTGCACGATCGTAGACACTCGAATTGGAAGTTGTGTCTTGATTACGCAAATATCAATAGAGAGGTCATTTTCAAAAAAAACTCAGCTTAAAACAAAAGTATTCGATGAAGGATTAAAGAAACTAAATAATTAAAATACCAAGATACAAAATAAATAATCAATTGATCATACTAATTGTAACACCTCGGAAACCAGACTTAGAAAATGCATCAAAAAAACACCAGAAACAGTGAACCACGACAGAGTTCACGGACCGTTAAAGGGGCCACGATCGGTCGACCTGCCCGTGAATTTACACTCAGCCAAGCACTGGTGGATCACGGGACCCTTCACGGGTCACGGACCACCTCACGGGCCGTACTGGTGCTCGTGGGAGCCAGGCAGAGTTCACCAGGCCCAGACGTCAGACCTTGGGGATGGGTCGTGGTAGTGGCCGTGGAAGGCCACTCTCAGAACCAGTAGCCACTGGACCAAGGACAACGACCAGCTTGAAGGTCCATGGTCCCTTTGACGGTCCTTCAGAGAGGTCGTGGTCAGCTGCGTCAGACTTTAAAGTCAGGGGTCGTTTGGTCTTTTCCCTATGCGTTGGACCCTTAAACGACGGCGTTTTACCCCTAAACTACATAGTTTTGGTCAGTTTTAGCCTAGTAACTTAATCAGAGCTTACCCTAACCAATTCATCCTAAAATAAATTAATCAACCAAGAAAAAAAGAGAAAGCAGCGACCAAACCCCTCTCCAACAACGCAGAAAGTTTCTCTTTGTTTCAGCCCAGAAATTAAAAGATTTCTCCGTGGAATTCATTACCAGGCATGTGGAATATTACTAGTGGGTTCCTTTCGCCCATTAGGTCCATAGAATTCAGTCAGATTCTTAATTCCCTTCATATTATATAGACCTAGGGTTTCTTAAATGTTAGAAATTGTTATAAATTAGTTGTTTGAATATTCCTAATCAGATTTTTATGTTGTTGTAACATTGTTGC